>WNWK01012518.1:0-59261 GCA_009830355.1 Cherax destructor
ATGGGAGAATCGTCGCGGTACGATTCAGCAAAGGCATCTACGAGCGGCGAACAATAAGAGCTTTCTGTACAAGTCGCTCGAATGCTCGTAACTGACGCCTGGACTGACAAATATCAGCTGTCAAGCACGCGGGGTGCGGGTCACACCGGGTGACAAAGTAACACACAGGTGCTACATAGGATACATGAGAAAACTGCACACATACTACACATGTGGTACAACATGGCTTACTAGCAAATGACGCTTTTCTGTGTAAAAAATCAACACAAGCAATACACGAACATGTGAGAACACTGACTGAGAGGAATTAATGAACACTCGACTTATATCTTCTCTCAAACTTCTCGAAAATATTGAAAATAAAATGCTCACTATGAAACTAGAACACTCAGGACATCATATGGGTGATGTCAGGCGTGACGTCATGGGATGTCATGGAGTGACATAGCGAGTGACGTCAGCAGACATCGTGGGTGACGTCGCGAGGTGACGTCCTGGAGTGACGTCGTGATGGATGTCATAGGGTGACATCGCGATGGAGACTGGCCTATAGTTATTTACCTCAGTTGGATCACCTTTGTATATTAGGGTAACACTTTCTATTTAAGGAAAGTTCTGATTTCTAATGCTCTGTTGTTATAGTGGGTGATAGCACATAAGCTGCTTTTTGTACATTATTTTATTTTATTTTTTATTAACACATCGGCTGATTCCCACCAAGGCAGGGTGGCCGAAAAGAAAAACTTTGTACATTAGAGGTAGTAAATTAGTTAAGATCAAATAAGATACAGTGGACCTCCGAGTTTCGGTCATAATTCATTCCTGAAGGCTGCTCAAGTGCCATACACGTACATAATTGTTTGATTTCCAAGGTGACCGAAACTCGGGGTCCACTGTACTTTATTTCAGCATGATACAATGTACAAGGTGAATGACATTTAAGTATACATGCAGAAAGCCCCTTAATATGCAGAGCATTTTGGGTAAACTTAAAACTAACTTAAGATTAATAAGGGAATGACAATTTGAGTAGTTTCACACATACAGTCTCTTAGGTAAGTGTAAATATAAATTTAGGAGTTACAGTGAATGTAAGAGAATTGAATATCCTGTTAGTACATTCTGTATGGCTTTTATCAAGTTTAACCCTTTCACTTTCAAGACCCCTGCTCACAAACTTGCTCTCAGTGTCGAAGAATTTAAAAAAAAAAAATATTTTTTCTTATGAAATGATAGATAATTTTTTTTTTCCCGATGGTAATGACACCACAAATACGAAATTTGATGGAAAACTTACAGAATTACGCTCTCGTGAAGTTTGCGGTCTCGTCGATATTTGTGCATCAGTGATTTTGCCCTCTTTGAGCCCTATTTTTGGCCAATTCCATTGGTCCAGTTGATTAAACCCATAGATATTTTGCTAGAACTCCATTTGTTTTATCAATTGAGTACAAGAAACCGCCCATTTACCGATTTCAACTACCCAAGAAAGTGATCAGAAATTGGTTATTTGGCCAATTTCATACACAATTAAGGCCAATTTCAAAATAGGGTCCAGAATTAACAATACAAACATTCCTAGCACTAAAATAACATTTTCTCTGTTCATTAGTCACGTCTCCAGGCCCCTCTTATACAACCTCTCCTCACTTACCGACGTACTCATTTACTGACAACTCAGAGTTACGACGGGCTCTCCGACGAGTAAAAAAAAAAAATATATTGTATGCCGTATGAGAACTTGGGTCACGCATCTTAAATCTCCTTCTTACAGCCACTCAGTACACTAGCTTTTAAAGTCTCCAAGACTACATATTTGCACAAATTTGAACTTGATTGTGTGCCCCATAGTACAAGATAGAAGTGCATCAGCACTTGTATAGGTTTCGTAGACATTTAAAGCACTCCAGAGCGATTGTTATTATTACAAGAAATAAATCTTTATCTTTATTAATTATTATTATTATTATCACCATCAACATACCTTGTTCACTGAGTTTAATCATTTCTTAATTAAGCTGCCACGAGAGACACAGAATGCGTAAACACACAGACGAACACACCAGCTGATCCCTTTACTGTGAACTTCTTTTGTACTTCTTCCATTTTCCTCTTGTTTTTTCTCTTCCAAGTGCTGTTACACTTATAACTATCTTGTACTATGGGGTGCACAATAGACGTGCAGCAGCACTTGGAAGAGGAAAAACAAGAGGAAAATGGAAGAAATACAAAAAGAAGTACACAGTCAAGGATCAGCTGTGTTCATCTGTGTGTTGACATTTTCTGTCTCTCATGGCAGCTAAGAAATTATTATACTCAGTGAACAAGGTATGTCGATGGTGATAATATACGTAATAATAATAAACTATAATTAATAATCACTCTGGGGCGCTGTAAATGTCATATGTATTTCTATAGGTTTGGTAGCTGACATCTAAACACTCCAGAGCGATTGTTATTATTATTATTATCATCATTATTATTATTATTATTATTATTATTATTATTATTATTATTATTATCATTATTATTATTATTATCATTATTATTATTTATTATCATTATTATTATTATTATTATTATTATTATTATTATTATTATTATCATAATATAAACAACTATTGGAGGATAGATGGGCTAGTGAGTGTAGGCAATGGGGTCGAAGATGTATGGAGTAGGTTAAAGAATGTAGTGTTAGAGTGTTCAGCAGAAGTTTGTGGTTACAGGAAAGTGGGTGCGGAGGGAAGAAGAGCGATTGGTGGAATGATGATGTAAAGAGAGTAGTAAGGAGAAAAAGTTAGCATATGAGAGGTTTTTACAAAGTAGAAGTGATGCAAGGAGGAGAAGAGTATATGAAGAAAAAAAGAGAGGTTAAGAGAGTGGTCAAGCAATGCAAAAGAGAGCAAATGAGAGAATGGGTGAGATGGTATCAACAAATTTTGTTGAAAATAAGAAAAGTTTTGGAGTGAGATTAATAAGTTGAGGAAGCCTAGGGAACAAATGGATTTGACAGTTAAAAATAGGAGAGGAGAGTTATTAAATGGAGAGTTAGAGGTATCGGGAAGATGGAGGGAATATTTTGAGGAGTTGTTAAATGTTGATGAAGACAGGAAGCTGTGATTTCGTGTATAGGGCAAGGAGGAGTAACATCTTGTAGGAGTGCGGAAGAGCCAGTTGTGAGTGTGGGGAAGTTCGTGAGTCAGTGGGTAGAATGAAAGGGGTAAGGCAGCTGGGATTGATGGGATAAAGGTAGAAATGTTAAAAGCAGGCAGAGATATAGTTTTGGAGTGGTTGGTGCTATTATTTAATACATGTATGGAAGAGGGTAAGGTACCTAGGGACTGGCAGAGAGCGTGTATTGTTCCTTTGTATAAAGGCAAAGGGGACAAAAGAGAGTGCAAAAATTATAGGGGAATAAGTCTGTTGAGTATACCAGGTAAAGTGTATGGTAGAGTTATTATTGAAAGAATTAAGAGTAAGACGGAGAGCAGAATAGCAGATGAACAAGGTGGCTTTAGGAAAGGTAGGGGGTGTGTAGACCAAGTGTTTGCAATAAAACATATAGGTGAACAGTATTTGGACAAGGGTAAAGAGGTTTTGTGGCATTTATGGATTTGGAAAAGGCGTATGATAGGGTGGATAGGGGGCAATGTGGCAGATGTTGTAGGTGTATGGAATAGGAGGTAGGTTACTGAAAGCAGTGAAGAGCTTTTATGAGGATAGTGAGGCTCAGGTTAGAGTGTGTAGGAGAGAGGGAGATTATTTCTCGGTAAAAGTAGGCCTTAGACAGGGATGTGTGATGTCACCGTGGTTGTTCAATATATTTATAGATGGGGTTGTAAGAGAAGTGAATGCGAGGGTCTTGGCAAGAGGTGTGGGGTTAAAAGACAAAGAATCAAATACAAAGTGGGAGTTGCCACAGTTGCTTTTGCTGATGACACTGTGCTTTTGGGAGATTCTGAAGAGAAGTTGCAGAGGTTGGTGGATGAATTTGGTAAGGTATGTAAAAGAAGAAAATTGAAAGTGAATATAGGAAAGAGTAAGGTGATGAGGATAACAAAAAGATTAGGTGATGAAAGATTGGATATCAGATTGGAGGGAGAGAGTATGGAGGAGGTGAATGTATTCAGATATTTGGGAGTGGACATGTCAGCAGATGGTTCTATGAAGGATGAGGTGAATCATAGAACTGATGAGGGAAAAGGGTGAGTGGTGCACTTCGAGTCTGTGGAGACAAAGAACTTTGTCCATGGAAGTTAAGAGGGAATGTATGAGAGTATAGTTATACCAACACTCTTATATGGGTGTGAAGCATGGGTGATGAATGTCGCAACGAGGAGAAGGCTGGAGGCAGTGGAGATGTCATGTCTGACGTCAATGTGTGGTGTGAATATAATACAGAGAATTCGGAGTTTGGAAATTAGGAGGAGGTGTGGGATTACCAAAACTATTTTCCAGAGGGCTGAGGAGGGGTTGTTGAGGTGGTTCGGACATGTAGAGAGAATGGAACGAAACAGAATGACCTCGAGAGTGTATAAATCTGTAGTGGAGGGAAAGCAGGGTAGGGGTCGGCCTAGGAAAGGTTGGAGGGAGGGGGTAAAAGAGGTTTTGTGTGCGAGGGGCTTGGATTTCCAGCATGCGTGTGCGTATTTGATAGGAGTGAATGGAGACATATGGTTTTTAATACTTGACATGCTGTTGGAGTGTGAGCAAAGTAACATTTATGAAGAGATTCAGGGAAACCAGCAGGCCGGACTTGAGTCCTGGAGATGGAAAGTACAGTGTCTGCACTCTGAAGGAGGGGTGTTAATGTTGCAGTTTTATAACTGTAGTGTAAAGCACCCCTCTGGCAAGACAGTTATGGAGTGAATGATGACGAAAGTTTTTTTTTTTTGGGCCACCCTGCCTTGGTGGGAATCGGCCGATGTGTTAATAAAAAAAAAAAATTATTATTATTATTATTGTTATTATTATTACATTCTCTGTCTCTCTCATGCCAGCTTAATAAATGATTAAACTCAGTGAACAAGGTATGTGGATGGTATTAATAATAAAAAAAAGTGACCGCGACCATTACAGAAAACATTACCTGCTCGAAGGGTAACTATACAAGATCACTCTTACCCTATGTAAAACTGAAAAAAAGTGCGATTTTCTCAATTTTTTTTGTTTTTTTCAAGTAATCAGCTATATAAGCATTTCCTGGAATATCTTGGAAGTAAGTCATTGACCTATTTCATGTTGTATTACTGTTAATAATAAACAGATTGAAAGGAATTTCCCAACAAACATAAAACTGATTGTTTTAATTTTGGGTGGTGACACTTTTGAAGTGTCAGTAAGTGGTGATTCCTTGATTAGCGACAAAATAGTTTACCGATGGGGTCTTAGGCCCCTATCTCCGTTGTTAAGTGAGGAGAGGCTGTAATATGCTTGCTTTCCATTTTGAATTTTTATTCACACAAAAAATAGGAGATTTACTGTTATACAGACTACTGCATTATTGTAAAAATGGTATTAATAATATCAGCGCATTTGTGAAAGCATATTAGACCTACCAGTTGACGTGTATTGGAAGCGTGACATCATTTGTTTACTCTTGAACATCGGCAAAAATTGAATATTTCTGCTACTTTGAGCTCAATTTCAAGGCACTTTTATTCCATTAACCATTCAAAATCATATCTATTTCTGTAATATATCTTTCATTCTATCAAATGAGACCAAGATATCTTTATTGATTTCCAGGTATTGCATGTGTCTAATTCCTTAACCCTTTCGGGGTTTTGGTCGTACTAGTACGTTTTACGCCCTGAGGTTATTGACATACTAGTATGCCTAAATTCTAGCGCCCTCAAATCAATCAGAAACAGGCTGTTAGGCCTAGATGTGCGGTCTGTGCAGTCAGTGTGCGCAGTATAAAAAAATTCCTGCACCACACAGTGCATAATGAGGAAAAAAAAACTGATCGTGTTTTTGGTTTAAAACAGCGACTTTGCAGTCTATTTTCGTATGGTATTTATGCTTGTATTCTCGTTTTCTTAGTCTCATTTTATAGAATAGATGATATATTACAGAAATAGAGATAATTTTGACTGGTTTCACGATGACAAGTACCTTGAAACTGAGCGCAAAGTAGCGAAAATGTTCGATTTTCGCCGATGTTCAAGAGTAAACAAATCACACCATGCGTCCAATACACATCAACTGGAGAGTCTAATATTCTTGCACAAGTGCGCTGATATTATTTATACAATTTTTACAATGATGCAGTTGTATACATAACAGTAAATCTTCTATTTTTTGTGAGAATAAAAATTCAAAATGGAAAGCAAAAGTAATGTAAGAGGGGCCTGGAGACGTGACTAATGAACAGAGAAGATGTTGTTTTAGTGCCAGGAATGTCTGCCTTGTTTATTATGGACCCTATTTTGAAATTGGCATCGTTTGAAATTTGTGTGAAATTGGCCAAATTGCCATTTTCTGACCACTATTTTGGGTAGTTGAAATTGGTAAATAGGC
This sequence comes from Cherax destructor, assembly GCA_009830355.1. Classification (NCBI taxonomy): domain Eukaryota; kingdom Metazoa; phylum Arthropoda; class Malacostraca; order Decapoda; family Parastacidae; genus Cherax; species Cherax destructor. The sequence continues at coordinate 6,523 of WNWK01012518.1, forward strand.
GGTTTCTTGTACTCAATCGATAGAAGAAATGGAGTTCTAGCGAAATAGCTATAATTTTAGTAGACTGAAACATTGGAATTTGCCGAAAATAGGGCTCAAAGTGGGCGAAATCGCCGATGCGTAAATGTCATGGATACCGCTAACTTCGCGAAAGCATAATTCCGTTAGTTTTCGATCAAATTTCATAATTTTTGTGGCGTTATGATCGGAAAAAGATTCTCTATCATTTGATAAGAAAAAATAATATATTTTTTTTTTTAAATTCGTGGACCCTGAGAACGAGTTTCAGAGACACCCCTTGGACCCCCAAAGGGTTAAATGAGCTGTTCTAAAGAACACTGAATACTCATGTTAGTAGGTTTTTTTTTTTTTTAATTTCTTTATATATACAGGATTCCAGGAATAAGGCCCAGGTGCTGCATGAATGGGTTTGTCTATTTTCAAAGTCTAAAGGAGTTCTGCTGTTGTCAGAAGTATAATTTTAGAACAGGCAGAGTTAAGGGGGAAAAAATTGGGCCTATAATATAGGGAATACTGTTTTAAACATACAGTGGTACCTCGACTTACGATGGTCCCCAAACTCACCCTTTTATGTAAGTTTATTTTTTTAAATGCTTTTGTAAGTGTAATTTTGGGGGTCTAAAAGGACTAGTCTATTTTACATCATTCCTTATGGGAATAAATTCGTTTGGTAATGGCACTTGAACAGCATTCTGGAATGAAAAAATATCGTAAGTCGAGGTACCACTGTATTTGTTTGTAAAAAAAGCTTGTCATATATTTTGGCTTTTTACATTCACACTATTTTCAAAAAATATTGTTTTTAATTAGGCAGTTTACTAAAACTAGTACAGTGGACCCCCGGTTTTCGTGATTTTTTCGTTCCAGAATGCTGTTCAAGTGCCATTACCAAACGAATTTATTCCCATAAGGAATAATGTAAATTAGACTAGTCCTTTTAGACCCCCAAAAATACACTTACAAAAGAACTTACAAAAATACACTTACATAATTGTTCGAGTTTGGAGCATCACGAACACCGGGGGCCCACTGTATTTGAACTAGCAAGAAGTATTTCTTTATACAGCTACACTACTTGGTTCCACAGCCTTGCCAGATTATACATTTTGCTAGGCCAACAATAGTCACATAACAATTCTGGCCCACTAATCATACATCTCCCTTGTTTTAAAGCACTATGGTTTATTAATTACTGTACCTACAAAGACCATGCGTGTTGTAAGAGGCGACTAAAATGCTGGGAGCAAGGGGCTAGTAACCCCTTCTCCTGTATACATTACTAAAGTTAAAAAGAGAAACTTGTTTTTCTTTTTGGGTCACCCTGCCTTGGTGGGATACAGCCGGTTTGTTGAAAGAAGAAGACTTACAAGAATGTTGCAGTGCTGCTACTCCCACAGTGACAAATTTTAAAGTTTTTCCTTGAACTGTAGAGATAATCTTTTAAAAATTTCATCCTAGCAAAGTTCTTGATCTTTGATCTTTCCCTGTGTATTTTTTCATAAATCAATAAAGATTCATTAGATCTTGTTCTTTCACAAAGTTATGGTGTTCTAACCCTTTGATTAATTCTTCCGCCAACTCTCTTAACACTTCTATCTTTCTTAACCCTTTGAGAGGGTCCGTCTCGTAGTTATACAGCTTTGAAGCCAGGGTCCAAGCCGTAGAACTACGCTATAATTCTAGCGGCTTCAAATTTAGTGTGAGAAGGCTGGTAGGCCTACATCTAAGAGAATGGGTCTGTATGGTCAGTGTGCGCAGTAAACAAAAAATCGGGGCACCCGCATTGCATTGTGGGAACGCCATCTTCTTTGCCTCGCGGCAAGGAAGCTCTCACTCCCCAGCGAATTGCGACTTTCCTCTTCCCAAGTGATAGTTCTAACACTGATGGAAGTGGATCTGAAGAGGAATTCTATGGTTTTGAACCATATGGTACATTGGTACCATATGGTACATTGTGCCATATGATACAGGGACCCCAATGGAAATAAGTCACTCTGACTTTTTTGAGTTATCCTAGGTTCTCCACACATGCTGCTATGTATGATAATCTATGTAACTGTATTTGTGTATACAGTAGGGCCCCGCTTTTTGGCGTTTCGCCTTACGGCATTCTGTTCATATGGCGAGTTCAAATTATGACCAAAACTTTTAATACGGCAAGTGGTCTTTCAAATACGGCGCGCGCCACCCGGTTTGTTTACATTTTCCATGAGCACATCTCTCTATTATGTAATAATCACTCTTGGGCACATTATATGTCCTATTTTACGTCAATATAGACATTTTCATTAATCCATCTATGATATTTTCTTCAAAATTATATAAGAAACACGTTACATAACATATAAACATGCTGTTTATATGCTATGGAGGTGTTGCCGGGCGGAGGGAAAACATTACGTATTTTTTTTTTTTTTCAACAAGTCGGACGTCTCCCACCGAGGAAGGGTGACCCAAAAAGAAAGAAAATCCCCCCCAAAAAAAAAAATGCTTTCATCATCATTCAACACTTTCACCTCACTCATACATAATCACTGTCTTTGCAGAGGCGCTCAGATACGACAGCTGAGAATAAGTCCCTCCCAGCTGTCACTATCACAGACCCCTCCTTTAAAGTGCAGGCATTGTACTTCCCATTTCCAGGACTCAAGTCCAACTAAATCAATTAACTGGTTTTCCTGAATCCCTTCACAAAATGTTACCCTGCTCACACTCCAACAGCTCGTCAGGTCCCAAAAACCATTTGTCTCCATTCACTCCTATCTAACACGCTCACACATGCTTGCTGGAAGTCCAAGCCCCTCGCCCACAAAACCTCCTTTACCCCTCCCTCCAACCTTTTCGAGATGACCCCTACCCGCCTTCCTTCCCCTACAGATTTATACGCTCTCCAAGTCATTCTACTTTGATCCATTCTCTCTAAATGACCAAACCACCTCAACAACCCCTCTTCAGCCCTCTGACTAATACTTTTATTAACTCCACACCTCCTAATTTCCACACTCCGAATTTTCTGCATAATATTTACACCACACATTGCCCTTAGACAGGACATCTCCACTGCCTCCAGCCACCTCCTCGCTGCAGCATTTGCAACCCGTGCTTCACACCCATATAAGAGTGTTGGTACCACTATACTTTCGTACATTCCTTTTTTTGCCTCCATGGATAACGTTTTTTGTCTCCACAGATACCTCAACGCACCACTCACCTTATTTCCTTCATCAATTCTCTGGTTAACCTCATCCTTCATAAACCCATCCGTGTTACCCATGTGGTAATACTATGTGGTTGCTGGGCGGAGGGGAAACATTACGTCACTCCCCTTAATACATAATGCTTTTGTGTACAATTCTCGGCATGAATTATTCATTCCTTCTCACATTATGATTGCATCTAAAGTAGTTGATAGAAATGATTAAACTCGGTGAACATGTAGGACTTGTGGTAGCCAGGCTACTTGTAGGATTTGTGGTAGCCAGGCTACTTGTAGGACTTGTGGTAGCCAGGCTACTTGTAGGACTTGTGGTAGCCAGGCTACTTGTAGGACTTTGGTAGCCAGGCTACTTGTAGGACTTGTGGTAGCCAGGCTACTTGTAGGACTTGTGGTAGCCAGGCTACTTGTAGGACTTGTGGTAGCCAGGCTACTTGTAGGACTTGTGGTAGCCAGGCTACTTGTAGGACTTGTGGTAGCCAGGCTACTTGTAGGACTTGTGGTAGCCAGGCTACTTGTAGGACTTGTGGTAGCCAGGCTCTTGTAGGACTTGTGGTAGCCAGGCTCTTGTAGGACTTGTGGTAGCCAGGCTACTTGTAGGACTTGTGGTAGCCAGGCTACTTGTAGGACTTGTGGTAGCCAAGCTACTTGTAGGACTTGTGGTAGCCAGGCTACTTGTAGGACTTGTGGTAGCCAGGCTACTTGTAGGACTTGTGGTAGCCAGGCTACTTGTAGGACTTGTGGTAGCCAGGCTACTTGTAGGACTTGTGGTAGCCAGGCTACTTGTAGGACTTGTGGTAGCCAGGCTACTTGTAGGATTTGTGGTAGCCAGGCTACTTGTAGGACGAAAACCAGATGTGTTCGCCTGGTTTGTTTACATTACGTGTGGGTGGGAAGGGGAGGGGAGGGCTGCCCTGACTGACTATCCACACTTCCCTAACCTGACTTCCATACCTCCCACACGACTTTCTACAAATAAATACTTTTCACCTCTCACCCTACATTAAGACCATTAAGACTACAAATATTTTAAGGTAAGTAATGAGTGTACTGTATATGAATTGTATCATTCTAGGGTGCTTTAACCCTTAAACCGTCCACACGTAGATATACGTTCACGTGCGTACTGCCCCGAACGTAGATCTACGTTTTATTTTTCATTCGTTCAAATTTAGTGCGATAGGCCTGAGTCGCCTAGTAATGAGAGAATGGGTCTGCGCACTCAATGTGCGCAGTATGAAAAAAATTGGGGACGCCAGGGTACCGCATGGTAGCTCCAGTTAGTTTCAGCTCCATCTTGGGTCAACATCATGGCAAACCCCCGTGATTCACTCACGCCTCGTCGTATTAACACTCTACTATTCCCGGAAAGTGAAACACAACGCTAGTTTAGTGGATTAGACAGTGATATAGCCACTAATAATCAAGGAATTAGTGAAACTATTGATGACAACCCAGATGACCCTCAGCCCATCACCTCTGGGGTGACCAGTGTGGCCAGTGTGGACAGTGTGGCCATACCAGACCCTCAGCCCAGCACCTCTGGGGTTGCTAGTGTTACTACCCAAAGGCAACTCCGCAAGAGGAAATTATCATTTTCCATGCGTTATGGTGATGACGATAGTGAAAGTGATATAAGTGACGATGATGAAATCGATTTTATGCCCATAGACGATTCGTCGAGTGACAGTGATTATCATTATTCCCCAGTGAAACGTACTTTTGGGCGTCATAACCTACGTTCAGGCAGTGTGCCATATGCAGTCAGAGGCAAGGGTCTTGACAGGTCACGTTCCAAAACCCCTGCCACTGACAGTGATAGTGATAATGAAGGAGAGTATGCTGGGATGGAGGAAGAAGTGGTGGGTGGCACGATGCCTGGACCACATGGCGCGGTGTGCGGACAGACAAAGGACCACAAGGCACCCTCTCAACCATGTGCTGGCCCCACTCCCGTCCCTCCTTCTGCTCCCCCACGTCCCATGCCACAGGTCCACCCTGCACCATCTGATCGTGAATGGAATTGGACTGAACATACACCATTCGTGCCACATCCTTTCAATTTTGATGGCAGTGGAAGTGGCATCATGCCACACTGTCCCATCACAAATGAGTCTACAGAGTTAGACTATTTTCAACTATACTTTGATAAGCCGATAATGAAACTGATTGTTACCCAGACCAACCTGTACTACCAGTATACAAAGGACCATGTAATAATATAATAATAATATAATATTTTTATTTCGATGCATGTTACAAGTGTACACTGTTATTGGTAGTTACAATTATAAAACTGTAATGCAAGGAGAGCCACTGGCATGCCATGGCATTAGGGGCAGTTTATTCTAAAGACTTATTCACTAAGTACTTAATGCTAAAGAAATTGATTGAGTTTATTCTAGTTCTGTATTATTTTAAATTATAATATGGTTATACATACTATTAAAAGACAATACAGTTGTACCCCGACTTACGATATTTTTTCATTCCAGAATGCTGTTCAAGTGCCATTACCAAACGAATTTATCTCCATAAGAAATGATGTAAAATAGACTAGTCCTTTTAGACCCCCAAAATTACACTTACAAAAGCATTTAAAAAAATAAACTTACATAAAAGGGTGTGTTTGGGGACCATCGTAAGTCGGGGTACCACTGTACAAGAGAAATTGGTTGAGTTTAATCTAGTTGTATATTTTATTTCAAGTTACAGTATGTTGATGCTATACTAGTATAATAACAATACTAGAAAAATTTATAGAGTTTCTTCTAGTTATATATTTTATTTCAAATTAAGAAAATGATGATACTATAAGATTTTAAATGACAATATGATGATATGAAATTGTAACAAGTGTTAAGGAGGATGAACATATCAAATTGAGATTATCTTAAGTAAAATAATATTGGGTTTGAAAGTTTGTTACAGTATGAGTATTTAGTATAGGGTGAGTAGGTGATTTTTGAGAAGAGTCTTGAATTGATTTTCCGACAAGGTTAACTTAATATTTACTGGTAATGAATTCCAGATTCTGGGGCCCTTTATGTGCATAGAATTTTTACATTGGTTAGTATGGACTCGGGGTATGTCAAATAGTGATCTGTGTCTTGTGTCATGTTCGTGGGACCTATTAAAGTTGTTGAGGAGAATTCTGAGTGCAGGGTTGATATTAGCATGTAGAGTTTTATATATGTAGAAGGCACATGAATAGGTATGAATATTTTTTATGGTAAATAGTTTTAAGGTTCTGAATATAGGTGGAGTATGCTGTCTAGATGTTACAGAATCGTCACAGCTGCGCAGGTGGAAAGATACAACTGTGGCTGAAATGTATTTATTCCTTGGCACTGTCATGCTTATGCCACACACATATAAGAAGAATATAGCAAACTACTGGTCCACAGACCACTTCATTAGCACTCCAGTCTTCCGTGACCTCCTTCCCTGCAACAGATTCATTCTGTTGCTAAGATTGTTGCACTTCTCTGACAGGAACCTCCTCTACAAAATCCGGGAATTGTTTATGTATCTGAAGCAAAAATTCAGTGCCTACTTTTATCCATTCAAGAACATTGTTGTTGATGAGTCCTTGGTTCTGTTCAAGGTACGACTGTCATTCAAACAATATATACCAAGCAAACGTAATCGCTTTGGTATAAAACTGTTTGTTATGTGTGACTGTGAGACTGGTCTTGTGTTGGATGTCATTATCTACTCAGGTAAAAATACACTCGATGATACCAGGCGCATGTTGGGCATTTCTGGTGATGTTGTTTGCAAGATGATGCAGCCATACCTTGGCAAGGGCCATACATTGTTCACAGACAACTGGTACACAAGCCCTATGCTCGCTGATTTCCTACTTGTGAACAATACTGATATATGTGGAACAGTGAGAAGAAATAGAAAACACATGCCAAAGTTCACTGGAGGAAGTGTAGTGCAGTCATTTCATGCCAATGACATCATGGCACTGTCATGGCATGACAAACGGGACGTGACATTGCTGTCAACCATCCACAGAAACTAGATGTAACAGACAGACAGACTGAACAGGTTCAACAATGAACCTATTGAAAAGCCAGCTGTTGTCGTCGACTATACAAACAATATGCGACTAGTTGACAAGTGTGACATAATGATAGGCTTTGTTGACTGTGTGCGTAGGAGTCGCAAGTGGTATATAAAAGTGTTTTTCCACCTTGTTGACATTGCAATGCTCAATGCCTTCAACATGTACGAAATAAAGACTGGGAAGCGACAACGATATGTGGAATTCACCCTAAATGTCATCAAGCAGATAGCGAGAAAGTATGGTACCACACCTATACCTGCCACTCCACAGCGACCTGTCACCCCACAACAGCGACCTGTCACTCCACAACCAGAAGGGGAAGTGCCCAACCGAATAATCTCTAACTGTCACTGCCTGATACCATTACCATCTACTCCAAAGAAGAAGTACTCTCAGAAAAAGTGTGTTGTTTGTGCTTACAGTAAACAGCGACCCCAAGTGCGAAAAGACACACGATACATGTGTCAGCAATGTGGGGTGGCACTCTGTATGAACCCATGCTTCTTAGAGTATCATACAGTGGTGGACTTCTAGAAACATAAATGGAACCTGTAAATACCTTGTATATACGTATATGTAAACAATAGTAAGTGATTGAACCAGGTGTACAAATTCATTTATCAGTGTGATCATGTGTGTTAGTGACAGTATGATTACTAATTCAGTACCAAACATTTGTGTCTAAACAAGAATTGGCAATGAAATCAAAAGATCTGCATCAAAACATTATTATCATAGCATGAAAACAACAGAAAATGGAAAAAAAAAGAAAAAAAAATGATAAATGTTTATTGTTTCTGCAAGCGGCAGTGCTCCATGTTGCCGACACCACATCATTTAGCACCAACTTCGCGGGCTTATATCTCGGTAAGTACTGGCTCTAAAATTTTTTTTTTTTAGCCTATCCTATTTCTAAAAATGCTTTCTTCATTTAAAAAAAAAAAAAAAAATTTTTTTTTTTTTCAAAATATTCGGAGCAGTACGCAGGTGAACGTATATCTACGTGTGGACAGTTTAAGGGTTAAGCATCGTAGTATAGTATGTGTGGGTGGGGTGGCCAGGAAGGCTACCATACCTACCACACCTGACTTCTGTGTGTGTATTTTTAATGCCTAGTTCTATTGCTAACTTAATATATGTTAGTGTAAACTTGTTATCTGGCATTTATATGCTTTTATAAATTAAAAAAAAATGGAGTTCTGCTTTTCGGCGAAGTATGCTTTCTGGCAGTAGCCTGGAACCTAACCTGCCGTATAAGTGGGGCCCTACTGTATGTACCTGAATAAACTTACAACGCCACATGCGCTCGGGTAAGTAAGTTTATTCAGGCATACACAAATACAGTTACATAGATTATCATACATAGCAGCATGTGTGTAAAGATCCTAGGATAACCCACAAAAGTCAGACAGAGTGACTTATTTCCATTGGGGTACCTGTACCATATGCAATTCCAAGGGGATACATCCCATGGCCCTACACTTGGAATAGACAGTGAAAGTGACAATGATGTGGCTACAATTGGGATGGATAGACCACATGCGTCAGTAGGTGGTTGTGGTACCACGAGCATGCGGCACCAGCCCAGGCTGGGACCCAAGCCGCTGACTCAGCTGGTCCAGGACAAAGCGCATCGTCATCCACTGGTGAAATGTATTTGTTTTTTGCAACAATAATGCTTATGCTTCATGTCTATAAGCATAATATAAAAATCATACTGGTGCACAGATGAGTAAGACACCACTAATAATAATAATAATAATAGTTTATTGTGACATGATACAGAGATGTACAAGGAGTTGTAGTAATGGGGTGTACATGCCAAAAGCCCCTTGTATGCAGAGCATTTTGGGCAAACTTAAAATTAACTTACAATTAATTATGCTATAATAGACTAAATGGTAAAAATTATAGTAAACAATTTACAATATACAGTGGTACCCCGAGTTTCATACAAAATTCGTTCCAGAAGGCTATTTGAGTGCCGTTACCGAACGAATTTGTTGCCATAAGGAATAATGTAAATTAGATTAGTCCGTTTCAGACCCCCAAAAATACACTTACAAAAACACTTACAATAATACACTTACAAAATTGTTCGAGTTGGGAGCTGTATGAAACTCAGGGTACCAAACACTTACGATAATACACTTACATAATTGTTCGAGTTGGGAGCTGTATGAAACTCGGGGTACCACTGTAAGTATAATTGAGTATTTAAGCAATGAAATTTGAAAATAATTTGAACATAACAATTTTGAAACATAATAGTTTTACAATTTTGAAGCATTACAGTTTTATAATAGATCAACATCATAATTTATTATTTGTAGTAATGCAATTTATTAAATCGGATCAAACAAATCAAATCAATTATTTGTATTGCAATAACAGTGTAAAGGTAGAAAGTTAAAAGTGAACATAGATAAGAGTAAGGTGATGAGGGTATCAAATGATTTAAATAAAGAAAAATTGGATATCACATTGGAGAGAGGGATTATGGAAGAAGTGAATGTTTTCAGATATTTGGGAGTTGACTTGTCAGCAGATGGATTTATGAAGGATGAGGTTAACCATAGAATTGATGAAGGAAAAAATGTGAGTGGTGCTTTGAGGTATCTGTGGAGACAAAAAACGTTATCCATGGAGGCAAAGAAGGGAATGTACGAAAGTATAGTGGTACCAACACTCTTATATGGGTGTGAAGCATGGGTTGCAAATGCTGCAGCGAGGAGGCGGCTGGAGGCAGTGGAGATGTCATGTCTAAGGCCAATGTGTGGTGTAAATATTATGCAGAAAATTCGGAGTGTGGAAATTAGAAGGTGTTTAGTTACTAAAAGTATTTGTCAGAGGGCTGAAGAGGGGTTGTTGAGGTGGTTTGGTCATTTAGAGAAAATGGATCAAAGTAGAATGACTTGGAGAGCGTATAAATCTGTAGGGGAAGGACGGCAGGGTAGGGGTCGTCCTCGAAAGGTTGGAGGGAGGGAGGGGGTAAAGCAATCAAGCATGTGTGAGGGTGTTAGATAGGAGTGAATGGAGACGAATGGTTTTTGGGACTTGACGAGCTGTTGGAGTGTGAGCAGGGTAATATTTTGTGAAGGGATTCAGGGATACCAGTTAATTGATTTAGTTGGACTTAAGTCCTGGAAATGGGAAGTACAATGCCTGCACTTTAAAGAGGGGTCTGGGATAGTGACAGTTGGGAGGGACTTATTCTCAGCTGTCGTATCTGAGCGCTCTGCAAAGACAGTGATTATGTATGAGTGAGGTGAAAGTGTTGAATGATGATGAAAGTATTTTCTTTTTGGGGATTTTCTTTCTTTTTGGGTCACCCTGCCTCGGTGGGAGACGGCCGACTTGTTGAAAAAAATATATATATTTTTTTATTTCATTGCAAGTTTATATCGAGATTTTGTAATTAGTTATGAATTGCAGTGCAAAGAGAGCCACTATCATGCCATGGCATTATGGGCAGACTAAATCTAATAGCTTATAGACTACTTAATATTAGAGAAATTGATTAAGTTTGTTATAGTTTAACATTAGCTTTTACAGTGGACCCCCGGTTATCGGCTATAATTCGTTCCAGAATGCTGTTCGAGTGCCGTTACCGAACGAATTTATTCCTATAAGGAATAATGTAAATTAGATTAGTCCTTTTAGACCCCCAAAAATACACTTACAAAAGCACTTACAAAAATACACTTACATAATTGTTAGAGTTTGGAGCAGTACGAAATCCGGGGGTCCACTGTATTTATAGCAGATAATAAGTTTACTCAAATTGCAATCTGAGGATATTACTTTGTGACAAGGTGAAAGTATTTTGTAGGTTGGTTATATCAATAGTAAATATTGAAATTATATTATGGGAAAATAACACTGAGCATTGTTGAAGTAGTTTACAGTATGAGAATGCTTCTGTTTGGTGTGGGGGGCAGGTACAGTGGTACCCTGAGTTTCGAACACCTCCCAACTCGACCTATTATGTAAGTTTAGTATTGTAAGTGCTTTTGTAAGTATTTTTGGGGGTCTGAAATGGACTAATCTAATTTACATTATTCCTTATGGGAATAAATTCGTTCGGTAACAGCAGTTGAACAGCATTCTGGAATGAAGAAAGTTCAAAACTCGGGGTACCACTGTATTTATACTATAATGTAGTATTTATTAATGTATGAACTTTGGGAATTTAGTTTCAAAGTTTTAAGATTTTAGATGAGCTATAAGGAGTACAAGAGTAAAAGAGAATGGATAATTTTATTTGGTAATGCTATAGTAACAAAGTTAGATAAGGTTGCATTAATTATAAGAGGTTTATACATTTATGAGATATAAGTTTCAACATTTGCATTAGATTAAGTTTGAGAAATTATTGTTCTTTGAGCAATTATGTAAGGGGTTTTGAGGCTAAGGGAGTAACACAGTGAATAATGGTATTTTGAGGCAGTGGAAAGTGATTTATTAACTTTGTAGGTAATGTTAAGTACATATTGTGTATTTAGTTTTGGATGAGTAGGTGGTTTTTCAGCAGAGTTTTGAATTGATGTACAGACAGGGTTTCTTTGGTAATCACAGGTAATGAATTCCAAATTTTTGGGCATTTAATGTGCATTGAGTTTTTGCATAGTGCGAGATGGACGCAGGGAACATTGAAGAGTGATCTGTGCCTTGTGTTATGGTCATGTGTCCTGTTAACCCTTTCGGGGTCGGTGCCGTACTAGTACGTTTTACGAGCAGGGGTTGGTGCCGTACTAATACGCGTAAATTCTAGCGGCTTCAAATTAAGCAGGAAACGGCTGGTAGGCCTACATATGAAAGAATGAGTCTATGTGGTCAGAGTGCGCAGTATAAAAAAATCCTGCACCACACACTGCATAATGAGAAAAAAAACTCCGACCGTTTTTTTCGTTTAAAACAGCGACTTTGCAGTCTATTTTCGTATGGTATTTATTGATGTATTCTCGTTTTCTTGGTCTCATGTGATAGAATGGAACATATATTACAGGAATAAAGATGATTTTGATTGGTTTGACAAAGACAAGTACCTTGAAATTGAGCTCAAAATAGCGAAAATGTTCGATTTTCGCCGATGTTCAAGAGTAAACAAATCACACCATGCGTCCAATACACATCAACTGGCAAGTCTAATATTCTTGCACAAGTGCGTTGATATTATTTATACCACTTTTACAATAATGCAGTTGTATACATAACAGTAAATCTTCTATTTTTTGTGAGAATAAAAATTCAAAATGGAAAGCAAAAGTAATGTAAGAGGGGCCTGGAGACGTGACTAATGAACAGAGAAGATGTTATTTTAGTGCCAGGAATGTCTGCCTTGTTTATTCTGGACCCTATTTTGAAATTGGCATCGTTTGAAATTTGTGTGAAATTGGCCAAATTGTCATTTTCTGACCACTATTTTGGGTAGTTGAAATTGGTAAATAGGCAGTTTCTTGTACTCAATCGATAGAAGAAATGAAGTTCTAGTGAAATAGCTATGATTTTAGTGGACTGGAACATTGGAATTGGCCAAAAATAGGGCTCAAACTGGGTGAAATCGCCGATGCGTAAACATCTTCGAGACCGATAACTTCGCGAGAGCATAATTCCGTAAGTTTTCTTTCAAATTTCAAACGTTTGGTGTCGTTATGATCGGAAAAAGATTCTCTATCATTTCATAAGAATTTTTTTTTTTTTTTTTTTTTTCTAAAAAAAATTCGACCCTGAGAACGTGTTTCCGAGAAGGCCTGTCGACCCCCAAAGGGTTAAGGTTGGTAAGGAGAAGTTTGAGTGGTGGGTTAATATTTGAGTTTAGTGTTCTATATATGCAATAGGCACAGTAAAAAGTATGGATGTCTTGTATGGTGAGTAAGTTTAGACTTTTAAATATTGGTGGAGTATGTTGTCTGGAGTGGGAATTTGTTATCATTCTGACTGCAGCCTTTTGTTGTGTTATTAATGGTCTGAGATGAGTTATTGTTGTTGAGCCCTATTGCAATATTACAATTCTGGTGATTAAGCTTTCTAGGGGCAAAGACCAAATTCAGCCTGTTATTTAAGCAACCACCCAGGGAGGTACTACCGTCCTGCCAGGTGACTGTGAAACAGAAACCTGAAACTGTTTTACATGATGGTAGGATTGCTGGTGTCTTTTTTCTGTCTCATAAACACGCTGGATAACAGGTATATCTAGCTACTTCTACTTACACTTTAGGTCACACTACACTGGCATACACATGCATATATATACATACACACATCTAGGTTTTTCTTCTTTTTCTTAATAGCTTTTGTTCTTTTTATTTTCTCTATTGTCCATGGGGAAGTGGAAAAGAATCTTTCCTCCGTAAGCAATGCGTGTCGTATGAGGCGACTAAGATGCCGGGAGCAATGGGCTAGTAACCCCTTCTCCTGTACAAATCTACTAAAAACGAGAAGAAGAAAAACTTTATAAAACTGGGTTGTCTGAATGTGCGTGGATGTAGTGCGAATGATAAGAAAGAGATGATTGCCGATGTTATGAATGAAAAGAAGTTGGATGTCCTGGCCTAAGCGAAACAAAGCTGAAGGGGTAGGCGAGTTTCAGTTGAGAGAAATAAATGGGATTAAGTCAGGAGTATCTGAGAGAGTTAGAGCTAAGGAAGGGGTAGCAATAATGTTGAAGGATCAGTTATGGAAGGAAAAGAGGGAATATGAATGTGTAAATTCAAGGATTATGTGGATTAAAATAAGGGTCGGATGCGAAAAGTGGGTCATAATAAGCGTGTATGCACCTGGAGAGGAGAGGAGTGTAGAGGAGAGAGAGATTTTGGGAGATGTTAGCGAATGTATAGGAACTTTTGAACCAAATGAGAGTAATTGTGGTAGGGGACCTAAATGCTAAAGTGGGAGAAACATGCAGAGAGGATGTAGTAGGTAAGTTTGGGGTGCCAGGTGTAAATGATAATGGGAGCCCTTTGATTGAACTTTGTATAGAAAGGGGTTTAGTTATAGGTAATACATATTTTAAGAAAAAGAGGATAAATAAGTATACAAGATATGATGTAAGGCGTAATGACAGTAGTTTGTTGGACTATGTATTGGTAGATAAAAGACTGTTGAGTAGACTTCAGGATGTACATGTTTATAGAGGGGCCACAGATATATCAGATCACTTTTTAGTTATAGCTACAGTGGGAGTAAAAGGTAGATGGGATACAAGGAAAATAGAATCAGTAAGTAAAAGAGAGGTGAAGGTTTATAAACTAAAAGAGGAGGCAGTTAGGGTAAGATATAAACAACTATTGGAGGATAGATGGGCTAGTGAGAGTGTACGCAATGGGGTCGAAAATGTATGGGGTAGATTTAAAAATGTAGTGTTAGTGTTCAGCAGAAGTTTGTGGTTACAGGCGAGTGGGTGCTGGAGGGAAGAGGAGCAATTGGTGGAATGATGATGTAAAGAGAGTAGTAAGGGAGAAAAAGTTAGCATATGAGAGGTTTTTACAAAGTAGAAGTGATGCAAGGAGGGAAGAGTATATGGAGAGAAAAAGAGAGGTTAAAAGAGTGGTGAAGCAATGTAAAAAGAGAGCAGATGAGAGAGTGGGTGAGATGTTATCAGCAAATTTTGTTGAAAATAAGAAAAAGTTTTGGAATGAGATTAATAAGTTGAGGAAGCCTAGAGAACAAATGGATTTGACAGTTAAAAATAGGAGAGGAGAGTTATTAAATGGAGAGTTAGAGGTATCGGGAAGATGGAGAGAATATTTTGAGGAGTTGTTAAATGTTGATGAAGACAGGGAAGCTGTGATTTCGTGTGTAGGGCAAGGAGGAATAACATCTTGTAGGAGTGTGGAAGAGCCAGTTGTGGGTGTAGGGGAAGTTCGTGAGGCAGTGGGTAGAATGAAAGGGGTAAGGCAGCTGGGATTGATGGGATAAAGATAGAAATGTTAAAAGCAGGTGGGGATATAGTTTTGGAGTGGTTGGTGCTATTATTTAATATATGTATGGAAGAGGGTAAGGTACCTAAGGATTGGCAGAGAGCATGTATTGTTCCTTTGTATAAAGGCAAAGGGGACAAAAGAGAGTGCAAAAATTATAGGGGGAAAAAGTCTGTTGAGTGTACCTGGTAAAGTGTATGGTAGAGTTATTATTGAAAGAATTAAGAGTAAGACAGAAAGCAGGATAGCAGATGAAGAAGGGGCTTTAGGAAAGGTAGGGGTGTGTAGACCAAGTGTTTACAGTGAAACATATAGGTGAACAGTATTTGGATAAGGGTAAAGATGTTTTTGTGGCATTTATGGATTTGGAAAAGGCGTATGATAGGGTAGATAGGGGGGCAATGTGGTAGATGTTGCAGGTGTATGGAATAGGAGGAAGGTTGCTGAAAGCAGTGAAGAGTTTTATGAGGATAGTGAGGCTCAGGTTAGAGTGTGTAGGAGGGAAGGGACTATTTCCCAGTAAAAGTGGGCCTTAGACAAGGATGTGTGATGTCACCGTGGTTGTTCAATATATTTATAGATGGGGTTGTAAGAGAAGTGAATGCGAGGGTCTTGGCAAGAGGTGTTGGGCTAAAAGATAAAGAAGCAAATACAAAGTGGGAGTTGTCACAGTTGCTTTTTGCTGATGACACTGTGCTTTTGGGAGATTCTGAAGAGAAGTTGCAGAGGTTGGTGGATGAATTTGGTAGGGTGTGTAAAAGAAGAAAATTGAAAGTGAATATAGGAAAGAGTAAGGTGATGAGGATAACAAAAAGAATAGGTGACGAAAGATTGGATATCAGATTGGAGGGAGAGAGTATGGAGGAGGTGAATGTATTCAGATATTTGGGAGTGGACATGTCGGCGGATGGGTCTATGAAGGATGAGGTGAATCATAGAATTGATGAGGGGAAAAGGGTGAGTGGAGCACTTGGAGTCTGTGGAGACAAAGAACCTTGTCCATGGAAGTAAAGAGGGAATGTATGAGAGTATAGTTATACCAACACTCTTATATGGGTGTGAAGCATGGGTGATGAATGTTGCAACGAGGAGAAGGCTGGAGGCAGTGGAGATGTCATGTCTGAGGTCAATGTGTGGTGTGAATATAATGCAGAGAATTCGGAGTTTGGAAATTAGGAGGAGGTGCGGGATTACCAAAACGATTGTTCAGAGAGCTGAGGAGGGGTTGTTGAGGTGGTTTGGACATGTAGAGAGAATGGAACGAGACAGAGTGACTTCGAGAGTGTATAAATCTGTAGTGGAGGGAAGGCGGGGTAGGGGTCGGCCTAGGAAAGGTTGGAGGGAGGGGTAAAGGAAGTTTTGTGTGCGAGGGCTTGGACTTCCAGCAAGCATGTGTGAGCGTATTTGATAGGAGTGAATGGAGGCATATGGTTTTTAACACTTGACGTGCTGTTGGAGTGTGAGCAAAGTAACATTTATGAAGGGATTCAGGGAAACCGGCAGGCCGGACTTGAGTTCTGGAGATGGGAAGTACAGTGCCGGCACTCTGAAGGAGGGGTGTTAATGTTGCAGTTTTATAACTGTAGTGTAAAGCACCCCTCTGGCAAGACAGTGATGGAGTGAATGATGATGAAAGTTTTTCTTTTTCGGGCCACCCTGCCTTGGTGGGAATCAGCCGATGTGTTAATAAAATAATAAATTTTTATTATTAGCCCATCACCAGAACTGTAATAAGAATATATCCGGGAGTATAAAAACACAGACTATTTTAAAGCTTTACTAGTAAATTATTATAAAATAAGAATAGTTTTCTTTGGTACATAATTATCACAGTATTATCTCTTTGGTACATATAAAAGACATTTCAGGTCATATTCTTCAAGTCACACGACTACACATCAGATTTCAAAGTTTCAAAGTAACAGTCATGACCCCATAGTGTTAATGTCACGTGTCACTGCCATCTCCATGTCAACATGACAACCAACCCCAGTGTCATGACACGCCAGCACCATGTCCCATGACACTTCCTTGTCTCTTGTGTTATGACACTCCATGTCATCACACTACATCTCAATATATCCTTTTCTCTGTGTCACGACACTCAGTCTTAATATTTCCTGTTCAATGCGTCACTTGACACTAACACTCCAGGTTCATGACATGCTTATGTTCCACACACTTCTGCAGTTCTTAGTGTTACCCGACACTCTGTGTGCCAACACGTACACCACACCACTGTCACATTACAGTAGATCAAACACACAGTAATGTCATGACCATATTCCTCGTTTCACACGACACCATCAATACAAAGTAACTTGTCATGATCCTTCCTGTGTTACACCTACACTGATAAGCACTAAGTGACCAACGAGGCCAGCATAAACCTGCGAGCAACTGAAGTCAGCAGGCTGGGCACATACGTCACACACAGTAGCACAAAGTAACGGGATACACTCCTTACGTTCCATGACACTTCCGTCAATCACTACTCTCAGTATGCGGTAGTGACCAATGAGGCCAGCAAGCCTGCGAGGAACTGAAGTCAGCAGGCTGGGTAAAAGATACCCACAATGATCAGCAAACTGAGTAAGGTCCGCAGGTAACACCCAGTGATGAGGTCAGCAGACTTGAGTATTCCATAACAGAAGCTAGAGGAACTAACTTCAGCAGACTGAGTAGATAAGCCTGCGAGGAACTGAGTCCAGGCAGCCAGCCAGAAACTAAGTCCAGCTGGTGTAGTCAGTACTCAGTGAAGTCGTGGTGCTCTGAGTAACGAAGCCTGCAAGGAACTAAGTCCAGGCAGCCAGTCAGAAACTAAGTCCAGCTGGTGTAGCCAGTACTCAGTGAAGTAGTGAACTCTGATTGAGGCCGGTTCAACAGCCCCAACATTGAGTGTGATGACGTCACACTGGGTACTGCCACCGGTAACAACCGTTTAGCAGCACCTCAGTGGTCAGCCAACCACCTCTCCTTTGATACCGGTCAGGGTACGCAACAAGCCCCATGTGCAGATCCATAGGTGAGATAGGGTTAAATGAGTGAGTGATACAGGGTAAGGAGAGCTGGTTGTGGAACATAGTACCTTATCTTGGTTAGTATTCCTACGGTCTTGGAGACTTTCTTGGAAATTTGTTGTATATGTGTCTGAAATTTGAGGCCACTGTCAAGGTGGATTCCTAAGAATTTTCCCTCTGTGAGTTTTGTGACAAGTGATCCGTTTATCATTATGTTAAGTGGAACATTTGTATATCTGTTCCCAAACTGAATGAAATAGGTTTTATCAATATTGGGAGTAAGCTTGTTAGTCATCATCCAGGTATATATTTTCTGTAATTCAGCATTTACAGTGTTGGTTAGTATGACTGGGCATGGGTGAGAGAAGACGTATGTAGTGTCATCTGCAAATAGTATAGATTTGAGCAGTTGAGATGCATTTGGTAGGTCGTTTATGTAAATGAGAAAGAGAAGTGGGCCAAGAACACTTCCCTGTGGGACACCAACTGTAATTGTTTGTGTGGAAGAGTTAGCTCCATTTGTGTACACATATTTTCTTCTGTTGCTAAGGTATGACTTTAGGTAGTTGAGGGAGTGCCCTCTTATACCATAGTGTGATCATTTTACGTGTAACTGAGCATGGTCAACTGTATCAAAAGCTTTACGTAAATCAATGAAGATTACCCAGTGGGATTTCTTTTTTCTCGAGAGCGGTGTATATTATTTCTAGCATGTGTGTAATAGCATCATTTGTGTTTTTATTAGGCCTGAATCCAAACTGACAGGGGTTGAGTATGTTGTGGCTTGTTTCAAAGACTTTCACAGACTGCAGCAGTTCTAGGAACATGCCCAGTGACTGTACATATGTAAATACAGTACAGTGGTCCCTCGGGTTTCGGTGATTCCGTATATCGGTGAATTCGTGTTTCGAGCGCTTTTTTCGGTAAATGTTTCCCTCGTGTAGCGGTCCATACCAGACCTGTCCGCCTGCCTGCGCTTGCACGCCTCGCCACGCAGGATGCCAGTCTAGCGTTGTTTACCATTGAGAGAACATTACCCAGCGCGCTCTTTCAAACATTTCACAATAAATTTACTCTGTTTATTGCTGGTTTAGTGATTGTCACTGTGAAATAAGTCACCATGGGTCCAAAAATTTAGTGGCACCCCAGTGGTCAGGCATGCAGGAGTGTAGCATCATGCAGGGAGTGTAACATTCATGCAGGAGTGTAGCATTCATGCAGGGAGTGTAGCATTCATGCAGGGAGTGTAGCATCATGCAGGGAGTGTAGCATTCATGCAGGGAGTGAAGCATTCATGCAGGGAGTGAGCATTCATGCAGGGAGTGTAGCATTCATGCAGGGAGTGAAGCATTCATGCAGGAGTGAAGCATTCATGCAGGAGTGTAGCAGGCATGCAGGAGTGAGCAGGCATGCAGGAGTGTAGCAGGCATGCAGGAGTGTAGCAGGCATGCAGGGAGTGTAGCAGGCATGCAGGAGTGTAGCAGGCATGCAGGAGTGTAGCAGGCATGCAGGGAGTGTAGCAGGCATGCAGGAGTGTAGCAGGCATGCAGTGAGATGTAGCAGGCATGCAGTGAGTGTAGCAGGCATGCAGGAGTGTAGCAGGCATGCAGGGAGTGTAGCAGGCATGCAGGGAGTGTAGCAGGCATGCAGGGAGTGTAGCAGGCATGCAGGGAGTGTAGCAGGCATGCAGGGAGTGTAGCAGGCATGCAGGGAGTGTAGCATTCATGCAGGGAGTGTAGCATTCATGCAGGAGTGTAGCATTCATGCAGGGAGTGTAGCATTCATGCAGAGAGTGTAGCAGGCATGCAGGAGTGAAGCATTCATGCAGGGAGTGAAGCATTCATGCAGGGAGTGTAGCATTCATGCAGGGAGTGTAGCAGGCATGCAGGGAGTGAAGCATTCATGCAGGAAGTGTAGCAGGCATGCAGGTAGTGTAGCAGGCATGCAGGGAGTGTAGCAGGCATGCAGGGAGTGTAGCAGGCATGCAGGGAGTGTAGCAGGCATGCAGGGAGTGTAGCAGGCATGCAGGGAGTGTAGCAGGCATGCAGGGAGTATAGCAGGCATGCAGGGAGTGTAGCAGGCATGCAGGGAGTGTAGCAGGCATGCAGGGAGTGTAGCAGGCATGCAGGGAGTGTAGCAGGCATGCAGGGAGTGTATCAGGCATGCAGGGAGTGTATCAGGCATGCAGGGAGTGTAGCAGGCATGCAGGGAGTGTAGCAGGCATGCAGGGAGTGTAGCAGGCATGCAGGGAGTGTAGCAGGCATGCAGGGAGTGTTGCAGGAAGGCAGGGAGTGTAGCAGGCATGCAGGGAGTGTAGCAGGCATGCAGGGAGTGTTGCAGGAAGGCAGGGAGTGGGGATTCCCCTTCCAAACACTAACTCCCTCCCCCTGTCCTCCTCCCTATCTTCCAGATGCCAGCAACTTTCTTCAATAAAGGTAAGTAAATGTTATTTATTATTCTGTTGTAGTATTTATTATTTATTATGTACGTATTTATAATTACATATGTGTTAATAATGTTGTTTTGTGTATGTAGAACTGTAATTAAAATGTATTTTTTGGGAATATTTTTGGGTGGAACAGATTAATTGTATTTACATTATATTTCTTATGGGAAATAAGGTTTCGACTTTCGAGAAATTCGTGTTAAGGCCTAGCTCCTGGAACGGATTATGACCTTTAGTCGAGGGACCACTGTATATAATAGAACATTACTAATATACACCATTTTTGCATGTTTTTTGTTGTAAAAATGTTTTGTAAACAAAATAATGATGAAAATATTAGTGCGATTATTGTGTTGAATATGAATGTACATATGTACATTATGCATTATATATATTGGTCTCACAGGCCACAAATGTTACTGGAAAATAAATAGAAAAAAGAAAAAAGTAAAATATAAAAATGCGACTTTATGGAAGTTGCCGATGTTGCCACCACCTGATCACTGAGGGTCAACTTCAAACCTCTGTATCTTGGAAAGTGCTGATTGGAATTTTTTTTTTGTTTTATTACCTATAGATTTTTTTTTTTTCTTCAAAAATTCTTGGACCCTGGCTGTCACTCTTGAGATTTGGCCTCTGGACCCTCAAAGGGTTAAAAGCCATAGTTAAGATTTAAGGTCAGCAAAATAAGCTAAGAATCACACAGAATCAAAGGATCACCACCAACAACTACAGTGTAAACAATATAAGTGAGTGCTTGCTGCACACAACACTATCTGTGGCCACTCAGTAAACTTGTCTGGTGCTCACAGGAATTTATAGTGCCCTTGTTATTTTGTCTAGACCTTTATTTCTCTGAAAATTAGTGGTCTGCTTATGGTTATTTCAGATAATCATGGGATGGCTAAGTGAGGAATTACATTACTATCCCTTTCCTGTATGGTGGAATCTTTAAACATCATGGTTCTCTTTCATAGAAAAGGAAGTATCAAAATTAAGAAGTGACCCTTATATATAAAGGAATTTCATTGTGTTAATCTGAATATAAAATGTTTCACCATTCTATAATCCTGAATAATTTTTGAACAAGTTCATTCCATTCTCATTTCAATGCACATCATTTTATATTTCATGTTATTATTTTCTTAATTTTTTTTTAAATAAATATCACAGAGGCTGTGAGGTCAAGTACAGGGAACTCAGGTATTCAGTGAGCCTACTTTCACCAAATCAACTTTTTTCTTTTATTTAATTACATGTTAGAAGTTTATAATTATTATCCTCTATATGAAGTAAAATAGAATTTATTCTAGCAAAATAAAAATTTGGTTCTTGAGGACTCAAATAATATAATAAGTGAAGCCTATAAGCAGCATAACACCAGGCTCTTGTGGTTATTAATTTTTTTTTTTTGCATGGCAGTATTTTATGTTTTGATGAATTTTTTTTTATAATCATTATGTATTTTTAAGGTTGTTGCTCATGTGAGCTGTTGTAATTATCCTGCTGGGCGAGAACTAACTACCCTCTGGAGACAGAATAAAGACTCGCTGTTGTCGTTCATACATGCTGCTCACCAAGGTAATAGAACCACACATTCTCTCACTTTCACACAAATTGAACCAGTACTATTTAATTATTTTTAAACTGTTACCCTCTTTTTAATTTTTTTAACACTGGGCATCTCCCACTGAGGTAGGGTGACCCAAAAAAGAAACACTTTCACCATCATTCACACTATCACTATCTTGTCAGAGGCATGCAGATACAACAGTTCAGTACACACACAACCCGCACATATAAAAGAGAGGAGCTTACGACGACGTTTCGGCCCGACTTGGACCATTTACAAAGTCACACTAACACACAGAGACAGAGGAAGGGTATTTATAGGCAGGAGACAGGGGAGGGTACAAGAGAGTGGGGAAATGTAGGAGTGGCTTTGTCTCTGTTGATGCTTTCCTCTCTCATTACATTGTTAAATGCTCTAAACTTCAGAACACCCGTGACTTAACCTGATTCCTTCCCTGTCTTATCTTCCCCCTTCTCCTTTTTTCTCCTTGGGTTTTCCTTTCTTTCTGTTCTTTCTTTTGCCTTGTATTTTCCTTCATTTTTTCGCTTTTCTTCCCTCTCGTACCCCTTGCGGGCCGCTAGCCTCATAGCAGTGCTCCTTCCCATATGACTGTCTACTCTACTACCTTTACTACTACCTTTACTACTACCACTACTACCACTACTCCTACATTTCCCCACTCTCTTGTACCCTCCCCTGTCTCCTGCCTATAAATACCCTTCCTCTGTCTCTGTGTGTTAGTGTGACTTTGTAAATGGTCCAAGTCGGGCCGAAACGTCGTCGTAAGCTCCTCTCTTTTATATGTGCGGGTTGTGTGTGTATTGTTCCAGTCACGGTATTGTGCCTTTTTTGTTATTTATATACAACAGTTCAGATTTACCTCCAAACAGCAGATATCTCACCCCTTCTTTAGAGTGCTGGCACTGTACAGTGGTACCCCGGTTTACGATGGTCCCCAAACTCGCCCTTTTATGTAAGTTTATTTTTTTAAATGCTTTTGTAAGTGTATTTTTGGGGGTCTAAAAGGACTAGTCTATTTTACATTATTCCTTATGGGGATAAATTCGTTTGGTAATGGCACTTGAACAGCGTTCTGGAACGAAAAAATATTGTAAACCGGGGTACCACTGTATTTCCCACCTCCAGGACTCGAGTCTGTCTAACTGGTATTATTACTATAGTATTACTATAGTAATAATACACTGATCCCTTGCGTTATGATATTAATCCATTCCAGTATACTTATCGTACCTCAGAACTATTGTAACTGAAACCCCAGAATACATCCTTCCTTTCAACACGTCAGCCGTTTCCCACCGAGGCAGGGTGGCCCAAAAGGAAAAACGAAAGTTTCTCCTTTTACATTTAGTAATTTATTCAGGAGAAGGGGTTACTAGCCCCTTGCTCCAGGCATTTTAGGCGCCTCTTACGACACACATGGCTTACGGAGGAAGAATTCTGTTCCACTTCCCCATGGAGATAAGAGGAAATAAGAACAAGAACTAGTAAGAAAATAGAAGAAAACCCAGAGGGGTGTGTATATATATGCTTGTACATGAATGTGTAGTGTGACCTAAGTGTAAGTAGAAGTAGAAGTAGCAAGATGTACCTGAAATCTTGCATGTTTATGAGACAGAAAAAAGACACCAGCAATCCTACCATCATGTAAAACAATTACAGGCTTTCGTTTTACACTCACTTGGCAGGACGGTAGTACCTCCCTGGGCGGTTGCTGTCTACCAACCTACTACCTAGGCCAGAATACATGGTTTCATGTACAGTGGACCCTCGGTCCACTGCTCAAGTGCCATTACCGAACGAATTTACGTCCTTAAGAAATAATGTCATGTAGGTTAGTCTATTTCAGACCCCCAAAACTACACTTCCACAAGAACTTACAAAATTATACTTACATAACTGCACGATTTCCGGGGTATTCGTTAACCGAGGGTCCACTGTATTCTGGGGTTGTACATAGAAGTGCAACTTTTTCTATGTACTATCTTAGACTTGAGTTGATGATGTGGTGGTGAGACAGAGGTTGGAGAGGAGGTTACTGCTTGGAAGAAGCTCCTTCCAACCATTGCTTCTTGAAAAAACTGTCCTGAGTTGTGTGTTTCTGTCGTTTTCTTCTGAAGCTCTTAAAACAAGATTAAATAACTTCAAAAATTCAGGAAGTGAGTTAAATTTTTCAATGTCTAGGTGCTTTCTTGTGATTCTTTTCACACCTTTCCAATGTGTAAACAACTCCTGAATTTCTGCAGCTGTTATTCTATGGTCATCTTCCTCCAGTTTTTCCTCTCCACTGTCCTTCTCATCCATCTTCCCTAATTCCTTGAGCTGCTCTGTTGTCAACTACTATCTGTAGTCCTGAGTTAACTCCTCTACATCCTCTTCATCAACCTCCAGCCCTTTTACCTTATCAAGAGTGACAGTCTCTTGGTTTACATCCTCCTCAGCCTCAAATCCTTGAAAGTCATGAGCGAGTGAAGGCCACAAGTGCTTCCAGGTGGCAATGAGATGCCTAGTGGAAGCTTCTTTCCAAAAATTCATCATAAGCCTCACACATTCTAAGATATTACAACTTAGTCTTTCAGAATTCCTTGAGCTCATGGCTTTGTCTCCTGAAGTCTCTGTAATGCACTTGGCAAACATCTTGGTAAATCTTCTGGAAATTTACAGTCACTTGCTGGTCTATAGGCTGAAGCAGTATTATATCTCAAAATTTTTTATTGTAACTCAGAACTAAATTTCTTGAGGGTAAATTGTAGCACAAAATTATTGTAATTCAGGGACCACTGTAGTAATAAAGTTATCCATGGGGGGCAAAAAGGGAAGTGTATGAGAGTATAATGGTACCCACTCTCTCATATGGGTGTGAAGAATGGAGATGTCATGTCTAAGGGTAATGTGTGGAGATTAGGAGGAAGTGCAGGGTTACTAAAAGTATAATCCAGAGGGCTGAGGAGGGGTTGTTGAGGTGTTTTAGGCATTTAGAGAGGATGGAGCAAAATAGAATGACTTGGAGGGTGTATAAATCTATAGTGGAGGGAAGACAGGGTAAGGGTCACCCTAGGAAAAGTTGAAGGAAGTGTAAAGGAGGTTTTGTGTATGAGGGGCTTGGACATCCAGCAGGTGCATGTAAGCATCTTAGATAGGAATGAAGGCAAATGGTTTTTGGGTCTTGACAAGGTGTTGGAGTGTGAGCAAGGTAACATTTTGGAAAAAGATTCAGGAAAACCAGTTAGATGGACTTGAGTCTTGGAGGGTACAGTGCTTGCACTCTGAAGGAGATATGGTGATAATTGCAGTTTGGAGGGGCATCTGAACTGTAGTATCATCACACTTCTGGAAAGACAGGGATAGAATGAATGATGTTGAAAGTTTTTCTTCTTTTTCGGGTCACCCTACCTAGGTGGGAGATGGCTGGTGTATTAAAAATATGTATAATGTGTATAAATCTGTAGTGGAGGGAAGGCGGGGTAGGGGTCGGCCTAGGAAAGGTTGGAGGGAGGGGGTAAAGGAAGTTTTGTGTGCGAGGGGCTTGGACTTCCAGCAAGCATGTGTGAGCGTATTTGATAGGAGTGAATGGAGGCATATGGTTTTTAATACTTGACGTGCTGTTGGAGTGTGAGCAAAGTAACATTTATGAAGGGATTCAGGGAAACCGGCAGGCCGGACTTGAGTTCTGGAGATGGGAAGTACAGTGCCGGCACTCTGAAGGAGGGGTGTTAATGTTGCAGTTTTATAACTGTAGTGTAAAGCACCCTTCTGGCAAGACAGTGATGGAGTGAATGATGATGAAAGTTTTTCTTTTTCGGGCCACCCTGCCTTGGTGGGAATCGGCCGATGTGTTAATAAAAAATAAATAAAATAGTGATAATATACAGTGCTGCTAGTTAGTGAAATAGGCAATATATCCTTTTTTTTTTTTAATTGTTATTTATTAAGTACACCTCCAGGACTAGAGTATGGCTGACTGGTTTCCCTGAATCCCTTCATATATGTTACTTTATTCACACTTGAGCAGCATGTTAATTCATAAAAACCACTTGCTGCCACTCCTCTTATATGGGTGTGAAGCATGGGTTGTAAATGCTGCAGCGAGGAGGAGGCTGGAGGTAGTGGAAATGTCGTGTCTAAGGGCAATGTGTGGTGTAAATATTATGCAGAGAATTCGTAGTGTGGAAATTAGGATGAGGTGTGGAGTTACTAAAAGTATTAGTCAGAGGGCTGAAGAGGGGCTGTTGAGGTGGTTTGGTCATTTAGAGAGAATGGAACAAAGTAAAATGACTTGGAGAGCAAATAAATCTGTAGGAGAAGGAAGGCGGGGTAGGGTTCGTCCTCGAAAAGGTTGGAGGGAGGGGGTCATGGAGGTTTTGTGGGCAAGGGGCCTAGACTTCCAGCAAGCGTGTGTGAGCATGTTAGATAGGAGTGAATGGAGACGAATGGTTTTTGGGACCTGACGAGCTGTTGGAGTGTGAGCAGGGTAATATTTTGTGAAGGGATTCAAGGGAAACCGGTTAGCCAGACTTGAGTCCTGGGTATGGGAAGTACAATGCCTGCACTTTAAAGAAGAGGATTGGGATATTGGCAGTTTAGAGGGACATCTAAGCTGTCGTGTCTGAGCGCCTCTGCAAAGACAGTGATTATGTGTGAGTAATGGTGAAAGTGTTGAATGATGATGAAAGTTTTTTCTTTCATGGGTTTTTCTTTCATTTTGGGTCACCCTGCCTCAGTGGGAAACGGCCGTGTTAAAAAAAAAGTACACCTTTAGAAAGCAAGAAAAGGCCTTGCAAAATAATAGAATTATAGAGGGGGAAAGAATAATGGCAGTGGGAAGAGAACTGTAGTCCTGTAAAGGTAATCAGGTTGTAATGTTACCATAAGTTGTAGAAAAATCCTCCCATGGTAGTACTGTGCAGCACTTCCATGTTAGCTCACTTTTCCAGCTACATATTGCTATTGTAAAATGTATTTTTGTTGACGTCTTTCTTACATTAACAGGTGTGGCTGGGCAAGTGATAAATGAGGATGGTCAGCCAGTGCCATCAGCAAAGGTGTATGTGGATAGTAATGTGGTGGAACTGAAGGAAAAAGCAACCTTCAGGAAGTTACTACCCACTGGTGCTCACACCCTCAAGGTATGTGAATAGTAATGTGATGGAACTGAAGGAAGAAGCCATATTTAACCCTTTCAGGGTCCAGACCCCCGATCTGAAACTTGTTCATAGGGTCCAAGAATTTAAAAAAAAAAATTATTTTTTCTTATGAAATGGTAGAGAATCTTTTTCCAATGGTAATAAAACAAAAATTATGAGAATTGTTGAAAAATTGATGAAATTACGCTTACACGAATTTTGCTGTGTTAGCGATATTAATGCATTAGCGATTTTGCCCACTTTGAGTCCTATTTTAGGCCAATTACATTGTTCCAGTTAACCAAATTCTTAGCTATTTCGCTAGTATGCCTTTTATTTTATCAACTGAGCACAAGAAACCGCCCAATCAACTATTTGAACTACCCAATAAAGTGATCAGAAACTGGTAATTCGGCCAATTTCACACAAATTTCAAAATATTCCAGTTTCAAAATAGGGTCCAGAATAAACAGTGCAGGCATTCCTGGCACTAAAATAATGTATCTTTGTACTTTTTCTTCCCATGAGTGCTTTGATGCTGGTAAGGTGCTTTTTGATACAAAGAATTAGAAATACCCTCCCCTTCCTCAGGATAAACATAATCACTTCTCATGTATATGGTGCTATGATGCTTATGGGTTTAGTACTTTTCCATGAATATAATGCTGATAATTTGGATTTTTTTTCATCTAAGCAGCACTCATTTTTATGTGCTGACACCATTACCACTTCATTTCAATCCTGCGTATATTCTATGTTATACTTCATTTTTATTTACGTTGTTGCCAAAAAAGAGTAATTATACCTTCAGATTGTAAATGTACTTTGATATTTGCAGGTAACCTCCAGTGACTTGGAAAACAAGACTCTGAACTTTGTTGTTGAAGCCCATAAAGAAACACCAGCAAGTGTTACAATGGATTCATTGAAAGACTCCAGTATTATGTACCATTCCTACTATGGAACAGAAGACAAGATTCGTAAACTCAATTCTAACTACTCCAAAATATCATATCTATACAGGTACGTTTTTTTTTTTTTTTTTTTTTTTTTTTTTGATAAGGCTGTTTCCTGCCGATGCAGGGTGACCCAAAAAGAAAGAAAACTTTCATCATTCAATGCTTTCACCATCACTCATACATAATCACTGTCTTTGTGGAGGTGCTCAAATACGACAGTTTAGAAGTCCCTCCAAACTGCCACTATCCCAAACCCCTTCTTTAAAGTGCAGGCATTGTACTTCACATTTCCAGGACTCAAGTCCGGCTAACTGGTTTTCCTGAATCCCTTCACAAAATATTACCCTGCTCACACTCCAACAGAAAACTATTCGTCTCCATTCACTCCTATCTAACAGGCTCCTTTACCTTTGAAGAGTTTCGAGAGTTTCTCTACTCTCTGAGCCCGGCCATGGGCCAGGCTCGTCTGGTGCTTGCCTGGTCAACCAGGCTGTTGCTGCTGGAGGCCTGCTGCCCCACATATCCGTCACAGCCTGGTTGATCTGGCACCTGGTGAAGATACTTGTCCAGTTTCCTCTTGAAGGCTTCTACACTTGTTCCAGCCGTGTTTCAGATATCTTCTGGTAAGATGTTGAATAGTCTGGGACCCCAGATGTTGATACAGTGCTCCCTTATTGTTCCCACCGCACCCCTGCTCCTCACTGGGTTTATTTTACACTTCCTCCCATATCTCTCACTCCAGTATGTTGTTATGGCAGTGTGCGGATTTGGGACCAGGCCCTCGAGTACTTTCCAGGTACAGTGGTACCTTAGTTAACGATATTTTTTCATTCCAGAATGCTGTTCAAGTGCCATTACCAAACGAATTTATCCCCATTAGGAATATTGTAAAATAGACTAGTCCTTTTAGACCCCCCAAAAATACACTTACAAAAGCATTTAAAAAAATAAACTTACATAAAAGGGTGAGTTTGGGGACCATCGTTAACTGAGGTACCACTGTATATATTATCATGTATCTCTCTCCTACGCTCCAATGAGTACATGTTCAAGACTTGCATGCTTGCTGGAAGTCCAAGCCCCTCGCCCACAAAACCTCTTGTACTCCCTCCCTCCAACCTTTTTGAGGATGACCCCTACCCCGCCTTTCCCTACAGATTTATACGCTCTCAACAACCCCTCTTCAGCCCTCTGACTAATACTTTTAGTAATTCAACACCTCCTCCTAATTTCCACACTCCGAATTCTCTGCATAATATTTACACAAATAACAAAAAAAGGCATAATACCGTTACTGGAACAATACACAAATAACCCGCTTACGACGACGTTTCTGTCCGATTTGGACCATTTACAAAGTCACACTAACAAAAAGGAGAGAAGGAGGGAGTATATATAGGCCAGCAAACAGGGACGGGACAAGAAAGGTAGCAGGAAAGGAGGAAGAGAGGTAGTGGTACAGGTAGTAGTAGTAGTAGAGTCAGTCAAATACTAAGAAAGAGGAGCACTGCAAGGGAGCTAGGGGCCTACAAAGGGTAGGAGCAAGAACACAGAGGGGAAAAAATAAATAAAGGACAAATACCCAAGGAAGAAGAAAGAAAACCCAAAGGAGAAAGAGGAAAGGGGAAAAGGGAGAAGGGGAAAAAAGAATCAGGTTAAGTCATGGGTGTTCTGAAGTTTGGAGCATTTTACAATGTAATGGGACAGGAAGTCATCTACAGAGACAAAGCCAGGACTAAGATTCATACAAGGAATACACAAATAACCCACACATAGAAGAGAGGAGCTTACGACGACGTTTCGGTCCAACTTGGACCATTTACAAAGTGACACTGTGACTTTGTAAATGGTCCAAGTCGGACCGAAATGTCGTTGTAAGCTCCTCTCTTCTATGTGCGGGTTATTTGTGTATTGTTCCAGTCACGGTATTGTGACTTTTTTTGTTATTCATACAAGGAAAGTTGTGTATTAGGGAGGATTCAACCAGACAGCGACTGAAAGTTAGAAGTAGGGTAGACAGTTTTAGCAGAAGACCAGTCAATAGGATGACTGTGATCTCTGACATGACAGAAAAGAGCATTGTTGGTGTTGGCAAGCCTAACACTACTTTTGTGCTCTCTAAGTCTGTCAGAAAGAGAATGGCCAGTTTCTCCAAAGTACTGAAGAGGACAGGTGGAACAAGAAATAGAGTAGGCACCAGGCACATCTATAGAGGGAGGAGAGGTTCGAACTAGATTAGTGCGAAGAGTGTTAGTCTGGTGAAAAGTAAGTTTGATGTCTAAGGAACGGAGAGAGTTGTTGAGATTAGCAAAAACGGAAATGTAGGGAAGGCAGAGGACAGGAGAGTTCCCAGGAGTAGAGAGTTTGGGAGAGAAGAAAGTCCATAGGGTAGCCAAGATGGAAAAATGAATTATGAAGAGTGGAAATTTCTGATTCAAGGAACTGAGGATCACAAATGCGAAGAGCACGGAGAAAGAGGGAGATAAGAACACTTTTCTTGACAGAGGAAGCATGATAAGAAAAGTAGTGAATGTACATGCCACTGTGCATAGGCTTGCAGTACACGGACAAGGCAAAACCTGTATCTGAGCGGTTGACATGAACATCAAGGATAGGAAGCAAGGAATTAGATTTCCATTCAGCTTTAAACTTAATGGAAGGGGCAAGATGATGTCCTTAATTTTCTCAGAGCGAAGGTTAATGAAGGGTTACTTCATCTCCGTATACCTACGATGTCTTTCTTGATCTTATCTGCCTTTGTGTGGACTCAAATTCTTTTTCCTTCCAAGGCAAATATTATTCTCAAACCTTCGGTGTCACTATGGGCTCTCCTCTATCTCCTGTTCTTGCTAATCTTTACATGGAATGCTTCGACTGTTCTTCCTACTATTGATGTGCGCCCTTCACTCTGGCTCCGCTATGTAGATGACATCTTTGCTCCTTGGCCTCATGACTCTAAGTCTCTTCAAACCATTTCTTGATGCCCTTAATAATCTTGCCCTTTCTATTAAGTTTAAAGCTGAATGGGAATCTAATTCCTTGCTTCCTTTCCTTGATGTTCATGTCCACCACTCAGATACAGGTTTTTGCTTTTTCCGTGTACCGCAAGCCTATGCACAGTGGCATGTACATTCACTACTTTTCTTATCATGCTTCCTCTGTCAAGAAAAGTGTTCTTATCTCCCTCTTTCTCCGTGCTCTCCACATTTGTGATCCTCAGTTTCTTGAATCAGAAATTTCCACTCTTCATAATTCATTTTCCCATCTTGGCTACCCTTCCCATTTCATAGACTCTGCCTTCTCATGGTAATGAATATGATATTGTGTATATGGACTTCAGTAAGGCTTTCGATAGAGTTCCACATCAGAGGCTATTGAGGAAACTTAAGGCACACGGAATAGGAGGAGAATTTTTTTCCTGGGTATAGGCATGGTTGACAAATAGGCGGCAGAGAGTTTTCATAAATGGGGAGAAATCAGAATGGGGGCACGTCTCAAGCGGTGTCCCACAGGGGTCAGTTTGGGCCCCCTGTTGTTTACAATTTACATAAATGACATAGATGAGGGAATAAATAGCAACATAAGCAAATTTGCTGATGACACCAAAATAGGCCGTCCAATTCATTCTAATGAGGACATTAGAGCACTCCAGGATGATTTGAATAGACTGATGCAGTGGTTGGAGAAGTGGCAGATGCTGTTTAATGTAGACAAATGCAAAGTTCTAAATGTTGGGCAGGACAATAACCATGCCACATATAATCTGAATAATGTAGATCTTAATACTCGTGATTGTGAGAAGGATTTAGGAGTTCTGGTTAGCAGTAATCTGAAACCAAGACAACAGTGCATAAGTGTTCGCAATAAAGCTAACAGAATCCTTGGCTTCATATCAAGAAGTATAAATAATAGAAGTCCTCAGGTTGTTCTTCAACTCTATATATCTTTGGTTAGGCCTCATTTAGATTATGCTGTACAGTTCTGGTCACCGTATTACAGAATGGATATAAATGCACTGGAAAACGTACAGAGGAGGATGACAAAGTTGATCTGGTGTATCAGAAATCTTCCCTATGAGGATAGACTAAGGGCCTTGAATCTGCACTCTCTAGAAAGGCATAGAATTAGGGGGGATATGATTGAGGTGTACAAATGGAAAACAGGAATAAATAAAGGGGATGTAAATAGCATGCTGAAAATATCCAGCCAAGACAGGACTCGCAGCAATGGTTTCAAGTTGGAAAAGTTCAGATTCAGGAAGGATATAGGAAAGCACTGGTTTGGTAATAGAGTTATGGATGAGTGGAATAAACTCCCGAGTACCGTCATAGGGGTTGGGACGTTGTGTAGTTTTAAAAATAGGTTAGATAAATACATGAGTGGGTGTGGGTGGGTGTGAGTTGGACCTGACTAGCTTGTGCTACTGGGTCAGATGCCGTACTAATTCCTTAAGTGGAAGTGACCTGACTACCTGGAGTTTACCTGGAGAGGGTTAATTCCAGGTGGTCAGGTCTAAACCGGGGAGTGATGGACTTGCCTCGTGTGGGTCAGTAGGCCTGCTGCAGTGTTCCTTTTTCTTAGGTCCTCTTCAGTACTTTGGAGAAACTGGCTGTTCTCTTTCTGACAGACTTAGAGAGCACAAAAGTAGTGTTAGGCTTGCCGACACCAACAATGCTCTTTTCTGTCATGTCAGAGATCACAGTCATCCTATTGACCGGCTTTCTTCTAAAACTGTCTACCCTACTTCTAACTTTCATAGTCGCCGTCTGGTTGAGTCCTCCCTTATATACAACTTTCCTTGTATGAATCTTAGTCCTGGCTTTGTCTATGTAGATGCCTTCCTTTCCCATTACATTGTAAAATGCTCCAAACTTCAGAACACCTGTGACTTAACCTGATTCTTTTTTTTCCCTTCTCCCTTTTCCCCTTTCCTCTTTCTCCTTTGGGTTTTCTTTCTTCTGCCTTGGGTATTTGTCCTTTATTTTTTTTTTTTTTTTCCCTCTGTGTTCTTGCTCCTACCCTTTGTGTTCTTGCTCCTACCCTTTGTGGGCCCCTAGCTCCCTTGCAGTGCTCCTCTTTCTTAGTATTTGACTGACAACACTACTACTACTACCTGTACCACTACCTCTCTTCCTCCTTTTCTACTACCTCTCTTGTCCCATCCCTGTTTGCTGGCTTATATGTACTCCCTCCTTCGCTTCTTTTTGTTAATGTGACTTTGTAAATGGTCCAAGTCGGACCGAAACGTTGTTGTAAGCTCCTCTCTTCTATGTGCCGGTTATTTATGTATAATATTTACACCACACACTGCCCTTAGACAGGACATCTCCACTGCCTCCAGCCGCCTCCTCACTGCAGCATTTACAACCCAAGCTTCACACCCATATAAGAGTCTTGGTACCACTATTCTTTCATACATTACCGTCTTTGCCTCCATGGATAACGTTTTTCGTCTCCACAGATACCTCAACGCACCACTCACCTTTTTTCCTTCATCAGTTCGCTGGTTAACCTCATTCTTCATAAACCCATCCACTGACTCCCAAATATCTGAAAACATTCACTTCTTCCATACTCCCTCTCTCCAATGTGATATCCAATTTTTCTTTATCTAAATCGTTTGATACCCTCGTCACCTTACTCTTATCAATGTTCACTTTCAACTTTCTACCTTTACACACCCTCCCAAACTTGTCCACTAACCTTTGCAACTTTTCTTTAGAATCTCCGAAAAGCACAGTATCATCAGCAAAAAGTGACTGTGTCAACTCCCATTTTGTATTTGATTCCCCATAATTTAATCACACCCCTCTCCCCAACACCCTAGTATTTACTTCTTTTACAACCCCATCTTTAAATATATTAACCATGGTGCCATTACACATCCCTGTCTAAGACCTACTTTTACCGGGAAGTAATTTCCCTCTCTCCTACACACCCTAACCTGAGCCTCACTATTCTCATAAAAACTTTTTTACAGCATTTAGTAGTTTACTACATATTCCATACACTTGCAACATCTGCCACATTGCTCCCCTATCCACTCTACCATATTTTTTTTTTTTTTTTTTTTTTTTCTCAACAAGTCGGCCGTCTCCCACCGAGGCAGGGTGACCCAAAAAGAAAGAAAATCCCCAAAAAGAAAATACTTTCATCATCATTCAACACTTTCACCACACTCATACATAATCACTGTCTTTGCAGAGGAGCTCAGATACGACAGCTGAGAAAAGTCCTCCCAGCTGTCACTATCTCAGACCCCTCCTTTAAAGTGCAGGCATTGTACTTCCCATTTCCAGGACTCAAGTCCAACTAAATCAATTAACTGGTTTCCCTGAATCCCTTCACAAAATGTTACCCTGCTCACATTCCAACAGATCGTCATGTCCCAAAAACCATTCGTCTCCATTCACTCCTATCTAACACGCTCACACATGCTTGCTGGAAGTCCAAGCCCTCGCCCACAAAACCTCCTTTACCCCTTCCCCCCAACCTTTCTGGACGACCCCTACCCGCCTTCCTTCCCTACAGATTTATACGCTCTCCAAGTCATTCTACTTTGATCCATTCTCTCTAAATGACCAAACCACCTCAACAACCACTCTTCAGCCCTCTGACAAATACTTTTAGTAACTCCACACCTTCTCCTAATTTCCACTCTACCATATGCCTTTTCTAAATCCATAAATGCAATGAAAACTTCCCTACTTTTATCTAAATACTGTTCACATTTATGCTTCATTGTAAACACTTGATCTACATATCCCCTACTCACTCTAAAGCCTCCTTGCTCATCTGCAATCTTACTCTCTGTCTTACCTCTAATTCTTTCAATAATAACCCTACCATACACTTGACCTGGTATACTCAGTAAACTTCTTCCCCTATAATTTTTACAATCTTTTTTTTTCCACATTTCCTTTATATAAAGGAACTATGCACGCTCTCTGCCAATCCCTAGGTACCTTCCCCTCTTTCATACATTTATAAAACAAAAACACTAACCACTCCAACACTATATCATCCCCTACTTTTAACATTTCTGTCATGATCCCGTCAGTTCCAGCTGCTTTACCCCCTTTCATTCTACGTAACGCCTCACGCACCTCCCCGACACTCACATCCTGCTCTTCTTCACTCCTAAAAGATGTTATACCTCCCTGGCCAATGCATGAAATTACAGCCTCCCTTTCTTCATTGACATTTAAAAGTTCGTCAAAATATTCCCGCCATCTACCCAATACCTCCAGCTCCCCATCTACTAACTCCCCTACTCTGTTTTTAACTGACAAATCCATTCGTTCCCTAGGCTTTCTTAACTTGTTTATCTCACTCCAAAAAATTTTCTTATTTTCAAGAAAATTTCTTGTCAGTGCCTCTCCCACTTGATCATTTGTTCTCATTTTGCACTCTCTCACCACTCTCTTCACCTTTCTTTTATTCTCCATATACTCTGCTCTTCTTATATCACTTCTGCTTTGTAAAAACCTCTCATAAGCTACCTTTTTATCTTTTATCACACCCTTTACTTCATCATTCCACCAATCACTCCTCTTTCCTCCTGCACCCACCCTCCTATAGCCACAAACTTCTGCCCCACATTCTAATACTGCATTTTTAAAACTATCCCATCTCTCTTCAACCTCCCCGCTACCCATACTTGCACTATCCCACCTTTCTGCTAATAGTTGCTTATATCTCACCCTAACTTCCTCTTCCCTTAGTTTATACACTTTCACGTCTCTCTTACTTGCTGTTGCCATTTTCCTTTTGTTCCATCTACCTCTTATTCTAACTGTAGCTACAAGTAAATAATGATCCGATATATCCGATGCCCCTCTATATACATGTACATCCTGAAGCCTACCCATCAACCTTTTATCCCTTAATACATAATTTAACAAACTACTTTCCTTTCGTGCTATATCATACCCTGTATACTTATTTATCCTCTTTTTCATAAAATATGTATTACTTATTACCAAACCTCTTTCTACACATAGTTCAATTAAAGGCTCCCCATTTTCATTTACCCCTGGCACCCCAAATTTATCTACTACTCCCTCCACAACATTTTTACCCACTTTAGGATTGAGATCCCCAACCACAAGTACTCTCTCACTTGGTTCAAAACTCCCCATGCACTCACTCAACATTTCCCAAAATCTCTCTCTCCTTCACACTTCTCTCTTCTCCAGGTGCATAAACACTTATTATAACCCACTTTTCACATCTAACCCTTATTTTACTCCACATAATCCTTGAATTTATGCATTTATATTCCCTCTTTTCCTGCCATAACCTATCCTTCAACATTATTGCTACTACAGTGGACCCTCGGTTTTCGCCAAAAATTCTTTCCAGAATGCTGCTCAAGTGCCATTACCGAACGAATTTACTTCCTTAAGAAATAATGGCACGTAGGTTAGTCTATTTCAGACCCCCAAAAATACACTTGCAAAAGCACTTACGAAAATACACTTACATAAATGTTCGAGTTTGGAGATGACCGAAAACCGAGGGACCACTGTACTTCCTTAGCTCTAATTCTATTAGAAACCCTTGACCTAATCCTATTTATTTCTCCCCACTGAAACTCTCCTACCCCCTTCAGCTTTGTTTCACTTAAAGCCAAGACAACCAGCTTCTTTTCATTCATAACATCCAGAATCATCTCTTTCTTATTCACACAACATCCACGCACATTCAAACAACACACTTTGATGATTTTCTTTTTCTTTTTAGTAAGTTATATGGGAAAAGGGGTTATTACAGCAGCTCTGACTTTCGGTTTTCAGTCTCCCTACGATCCCCGTTGGGGAGGGGAATTTATACCTTCATCACGATGAGTTATGCAAATCGTGTCAAGATCAAACCCAACAGTGGCACTGTGAATGATTCATCCAAACTTACTTTAGCAGTAGCTGTTAAGAGCGTGCTACAGGTGAAGTTCAACACCATATTGACCCTGAAAGAAGCGTTTATTGTCGTGTGCAACGATGATGAAGATGCAGAGAAGCTACTCACTACAACAGCCACCACCACTCTATCTGATCGAGGATTTACTGTCATGTCATCTCCAGCTCTCAGAGCAAGGAGGACAGTTTTCCTTAAGAAACTGGATAAGCTTCTCACAGTTCAACCTATCGACGAACTCAAGTCATCCATTGAAGATCAAAACTTATGGGCCACAGTGGAAAGCATCATGAAAATACCTACAGCTTCCTCCATGCTCAAGGTCACGTTTACCGACGTCAACATGGCTGCCACCGCATTAGCCGACGGTCTGGCTGTATATTATTACTTCGTCAGCCCCACCTGCATCGAAGCTGAGAGATTCCACTACATTTCTCACTGTTGGACCTGTTACTCTTATTCACACAACACTAGCGACTGTCGTGTGAAGGAAAAGAAGTTTTGCACTACATGTAGTAGTGAAGGACATGATTTTAGATCATGCACCGCCGCTGCTCCACCAACACCATCTTGCCTCAACTGTAAAAGCAACGATCATCACACACTTGCTGCTAAGTGTCCCACTCGTAAAGACATTCTGAAGAAGACCCAAGAAGCAGCACAGAAAAAGTCATCTTCAAAATCACCCACCTATGCTGCTATTACAAAACTACAAGCTACCACAACTAAAATTCTCCAAGCTTCCACGCAACCTACTACTACCAACATCGCACC
Source organism: Cherax destructor (assembly GCA_009830355.1). Classification (NCBI taxonomy): domain Eukaryota; kingdom Metazoa; phylum Arthropoda; class Malacostraca; order Decapoda; family Parastacidae; genus Cherax; species Cherax destructor. The sequence continues at coordinate 44,587 of WNWK01012518.1, forward strand.
TGCCAGTGACCCAACCACCATCTACTACTGTATGGTTTATGCTCATATGCATAACGCTGCTGTTCCTGGGACGTTCAACACTTGCATTAATGAACTCTTCAAATTAAACAATATGCCAGAGTTCAAATTCCCAGATTCTCCACCATCTTCTGTGATACTCAACAACAACCAACATCCTGTCATAGTCACTCCACCTGCAAGTCACTCCGAGGCTGCTCCCACACCAGCTACTACTGACGTCACGCTCACAGCAACCAATGAGAGCCCACCACCACCTCACACCCCTACCAAGAACCAATCAGCTGCCTCCCTGCCAGTCGAGACACAGCCACTCCCCTCCACGAACCAATCACCGACCACCTCTACTATTCACCAGACTCCAGTATTACCAGGACCTGTCACTCGCTCTGCCTCGGCCCAACAAGACAACCCATCCACTGCTGCTCCTAATACACCTGATCAAAACGATGTGCATGTGCGCTTCTACCCTGGGGTTAACTTTGTCACCAGTCAAAATTGCAACAACATAATATCTTGCAAGGATCTTTCCAAGAGTCTTCAGAAGGGATCTGTCAAGTATACTCTTAACCCTGGCTGCACCTACACCTTCTCACACATACTAGAACTTCTCCATCGGGAAACAACCTATCCTTGTGAACTTGACTTCATCACTAAAAAAACATTCAAGTCTATTGTGAATGGCTCTCCTGCTGATCAGGCGCCAATCCTTCCTAAGCTCCAGTAATCAACACAGCACTGTGCAGTGTGACTGCCTTCTCGACCTTTCCTGCCTGCTCTGCCGCCCTGCCGCCCTCTTCGCTCCCATGAGCCAGCACTACCGTCCACCACCCTGCTGTCATCGCTTGCAGTACATCAGTACCACCTGCTCCACAGTGGTTGGGCCACTGATCTTTCATTCCCTCCTCGCCTACACCATCCCATCCTTTTCCAGAATTTCCATCCTTCCCCATCCTTCTTCCTTCCCCATCTCGTCGATTCTTCGGCCATAAAGATCAAGAAGATCAAGAAGGGGTTACTAGCCCATTGCTTCTGGCATTTTAGTTGAGTTTTACAACACTCATGGCTTACGGAAGAAAAATTCTTATTCCACTTTCCCATGGATATGAAAGGAAAAACAATAAGAACAAGAACTTTTTTTTTTCTTTTTCAACAAGTCGGCCGTCTCCCACCGAGGCAGGGTGACCCAAAAAGAAAGAAAATCCCCAAAAAGAAAATACTTTCTTCATCATTCAACACTTTCACCACACTCATACATAATCACTGTCTTTGCAGAGGCGCTCACATACGACAGCTGAGAATAAGTCCCTCTCAGCTGTCACTATCCCAGACCCCTCCTTTAAAGTGCAGGCATTGTACTTCCCATTTCCAGGACTCAAGTCCAACTAAATCAATTAACTGGTTTCCCTGAATCCCTTCACAAAATATTACCCTGCTCACACTCCAACAGCTCGTCAGGTCCCAAAAACCATTTGTCTCCATTCACTCCTATCTAACACGCTCACATGCTTGCTGGAAGTCCAAGCCCCTCGCCCAAAAAACCTCCTTTACCCCCTCCCTCCAACCTTTTCTAGGACGACCCCTACCCCGCCTTCCTTCCCCTACAGATTTATACGCTCTCCAAGTCATTCTACTTTGATCCATTCTCTCTAAATGAACAAACCACCTCAACAACCCCTCTTCAGCCCTCTGACAAATACTTTTAGTAACTCCACATCTTCTCCTAATTTCCACACTCCGAATTTTCTGCATAATATTTACACCACACTTTGCCCTTAGACATGACATCTCCACAGCCTCCAGCCGCCTCCTCGCTGCAGCATTTGCAACCCATGCTTCACACCCATATAAGAGTGTTGGTACCACTATACTTTCGTACATTCCCTTCTTTGCCTCCATGGATAACGTTTTTTGTCTCCACAGATACCTCAACGCACCACTCACCTTTTTTCCTTCATCAATTCTATGGTTAACCTCATCCTTCATAAACCCATCTGCTGACACGTCAACTCCCAAATATCTGAAAACATTTACTTCTTCCATAATCCCTCTCTCCAATGTGATATTAAATTTTTCTTTATTTAAATCGTTTGATACCCTCATCACCTTACTCTTATCTATGTTCACTTTCAACTTTCTACCTTTACACACCCTCCCAAACTCGTCCACTAACCTTTGCAACTTTTCTTTAGAATCTTCCATAACCACAGTATCATCAGCAAAAAGTAACTGTGTCAACTCCCATTTTGCATTTAATTCCCCATAATTTAATCCCACCCCTCTCCCCAACACCCTAGCATTTACTTCTTTTACAACCCCATCTATAAATATATTAAACAACCATGGTGACATTACACATCCCTGTCTAAGACCTACTTTTACCGGGAAGTAATCTCCCTCTCTCCTACACACCCTAACCTGAGCTTCACTATCCTCATAAAAACTCTTTACAGCCTTCAGTAACTTACTACCTATTCCATACACTTGCAACATATACCACATTGCTCCCCTATCCACTCTATCATATGCCTTTTCTAAATCGATAAATGCAATGAAAACTTCTCTATCTTTATCTAAATACTGTTCACATATATGCTTCACTGTAAACACTTGATCTACACATCCCCTACCCACTCTAAAGCCTCCTTGCTCATCTGCAATCCTACTCTCTGTCTTACCTCTAATTCTTTCAATAATAACCCTACCATACACTTTACCTGGTATACTCAGTAAACTTATCCCCTATAATTCTTACAATCTTTTATCCCCCCTTCCCTTTATATAAAGGAACTATACATGCTCTCTGCCAATCCCTAGGTACCTTCCCCTCTTTCATACATTTGCTAAACAAAATACCAACCACCCCAACACTATAATCCCCCCTGCTTTTAACATTTCTGTCATGATCCTGTCAGTTCCAGCTGCTTTACCCCCTTTCATTCTACGTAATGCCTCACGCACCTCCCCGACACTCACATCCTGCTCTTCTTCACTCCTAAACGATGTTGTACCTCCCTGGCCAGTGCATGAATTTACTGCCTCCCTTTTTTTCATCGACATTTAAAAGTTCCTCAAAATATTCCCGCCATCTACCCAATACCTCCAGCTCCGCATCTACTATCTCCCCTACTCTGTTTTTAACTGACAAATCCATTCGTTCCCTAGGCTTTCTTAACTTGTTTATTATCTTATTATTATCTCACTCCAAATTTTTTTTCTTGTTTTCAGCAAAATTTCTTGAGAGAGCCTCTCCCACTCTTTCATCTGCTCTCCTTTTGCACTCTCTCACCACTCTCTTCACCTTTCTTTTACTTTCCATATACTCTGCTCTTCTATTAACACTTCTGTTTTGTAAAAACCTTTCATAAGCTACCTTTTTCTCTTTTATCACACCCTTTACTTCTTCATTCCACCACTCACTCCTCTTTCCTCCTGGATCCACCCTCCTATAGCCACAAACTTCTGCCCCACATTCTAATACTGCATTTTTAAAACTATCCCAACTTTCTTTCTTTCAACACGTCGGCCGTTTCCCACCAAGGCGAGGTGGCCCAAAAGGAAAAACGAAAGTTTCTCCTTTTACAATTAGTAATATACACAGAAGAAGGGGTTACTAGCCCCTTGCTCCCGGCATTTTAATCGCCTCTTACGACACGCATGGCTTACGGAGGAAGAATTCTGTTCCACTTCCCCATGGAGATAAGAGGAAATAAGAACAAGAACTAGTAAGAAAATAGAAGAAAACCCAGAGGGGTGTGTGTATATATATTATATGCTTGTACATGAATGTGTAGTGTGACCTAAGTGTAAGTAGAAGTAACAAGACATACCTGAAATCATGCATGTTTATGAGACAGAAAAAAGACACCACCAATCCTACCATCATGTAAAACAAATACAGGCTTTCGTTTTACACTCACTTGGCAGGACGGTAGTACCTCCCTGGGCGGCTGCTGTCTACCAACCTACTACCTAGGACTATGCCAACTATTAAGATAAAATCAAAGAAAACTCAGATGAGTGTGTATACTTAAACGTGTACATGCATGTGTAGTGTGACCTAAGTGTAAGTAGAAGTAGCAAGACATACCTGAAGTCTTGCATGTTTATGAGACAGAAAAAAGACACCAGCAATCCTACCATCATGTAAATCCATGCAGGCTTCCATTTTACACTCGCTTGGTAGGACGGAAGTACCTCCCTGGGTGGTTGCTGTATACCTACCAACTATATATATACTCACATGTAGTTGCAGAGGTCGAATCCAAGCTCCTGGCTCCATCTCTCAACTTGCTGCTTGCCAGATTCACTTTCTCCTAGGTTTGGGGCCCTATCATACCTATTTTTAAAACTGTGTATTGAGTCTGCCTCTACCTCTTTTTTGTTGAGGGCGTTCCACTTCCTGACTACCCTGAGACTGAAGAAATACTTCCTGAAATCCCTGTGACTCATGTGTGTCTTTAACTTTCAACTGTGCCCTCAAATACCTGTTTTCTGCTTCTCAGATAGCCTGTCCCTGTCTGCCTTATCAATTCATGAATAATTTGTATCTTACAAGTTTTCCTTGGGCCTGTTCTCTTGGGTTGTTAGGTTCAATTCCTTTAGCCTCATATCCTCATTCCTTTGTAGCTCATTCCCCTTAGTTCTGGAACTAGTCTCGCTGCATACTTCTTCAGCTTCTTAACATTTTTCCTTTGGTGTGGGTTCCAAATTGCTGCTGTGTAATCCAAGATGGGTCTGACATATGTTTGTAAGGCACCTGAAATGACTCTTTGTTGAGCATTGACAAGTCTTGAGCCTTTTACATATACAGTACACAATACAGTATTGTATGTGCACTTTTCCCTGTTACTATTATGTTACCACCTACTCACCCTAAACTAAATACAGTGGTACCTCTACTTACGAGCAGCTCAAAACTCGAACAATTATGTAAGTGTATTTTTGTAGGTGCTTTTGTAAGTGTATTTTTGGGGGTCTGAAATGGATTAACCTAATTTTCATTATTTCTTATGGGAAAAAATTCCTTCGGTATCGGCACTTGAACAGCAGACTGGAACGAATTTTGCTTGTAAGTAGAGGTACCACTGTACTCGTACTGTAAATTACTTTCAAAAATGCTCAATGTTATTTTCCTTTAGAAAATTTCAATATTTACTATTAATTACCATCCTACTAAACACTTGTTACAATGTAATATCATCATATTGTAAGTTGAACAATGTAATATCATCATATTGTAATTTGAACAATCTAATACAGTTGACCCTCGCTATTCGAACACTCCAAAACTCACCCTTTTATGTAAGTTTATTATTGTAAGTGCTTGTATAAGTGTATTTTTGGGGGTCTGAAATGGACTAATCTAATTTACATCATTCCTTATGGGAATAAATTCATTTGGTAACAGCACTTGAACAGCATTCTGGAATGAGGGTGAGTTTTGGAGTGTTTGAATAGCGAGGGTCCACTGTATTTAAATAAAACAAACTCAATCAATTTCTCTAATATTATGTACATAGTCTAAAAGCCATTAGATTAAGCTGCCCTTAATGCCATGGCATGTCAGTGGCTCTCCTTGCACTTCAGTTAATGATTGTAATTACAAAATCTATGTAAACTTGCAATGAAATAAATATTTGAATTTGAATTTGAAAAAAAAAAGCATGCCATAACCCATCCCAGGGTCAGAATGCCAGTGAAACTCTCCTTTCATTTTTTCTTTTCCCATCTGCAATAATCCCATTCCATTATTCTTTCTCCCATTTATAATAATTTTGAATTTATCTTTTAATTTTTCTATAGCTGAATGCATTTGTGCTTTACAGCTCAGATAAGATTAGCATACTATTGGTAAATAAATTTTTATTTTCCTTCTACAGCATAGGACGCAGTGCCCAGAGTCGACAGATTATGGCTTTAGAAATTGATGTAACTCAGGGAACAGAGCCTCAAGGAATAGAGCAATCAAATCTACCATCAGTTGCTGTGATTGGAGGTCTTGGCAAAAGTGACAGAGGTGGCAAAGAATTAGTTCTTGAACTAGCTAAGTAAGTATAGAAAATTATCATTGGATAGTACAGAGACTCCCACAAGTACACCTCCAGTTTGGGTTTTTATTCTGCAGTCTCAAAAATGTAATCAAATATACATACAGCACATTACATTACATGTATAAAAAATAATTAGATGGGAAAGGTAGACAGAATTATGGGAAGGAAATAGAGCCAGATATTTTTAATAAGTTAATAAAACAGGCAAAATTAGTATGGTGGAATAGGTTATCTTGGGGACTTTATTTTTCTGGAGTGAAAAATATACTTGAAACATTTAGAATATTTAGTAATGCATCATTACATATTGCATACTTCTTAGTACAAGTTTTGGCTTTCACTGCCTTGGATGGAAGCATTGGTATCCAGTACTGTATCATCCTGCAGCTTGTCTCTTATAATTATACAGTATAATGGTGTAATTAATACTGATTTATTGTTTGTTTCTTTGTCTTTTTCAGATATTTGCTCTCACGTTATGGTCATGATGCAGCAGTGAATAAAATCTTACAAAATACTAAGGTTCATTTGGTACCAACATTGAATCCAGATAGCACTGCAGACATTGCAGAATCTTCAAAGCAAGACAAAGGAACAGAATGCGATATGAAAATAAATACCAAAAATGCCAATGGCATAGAACTAGACACACATTTCATTGTGAAAGGTAAGTTGAAGGGCAATAGGTTAGCAAAAATAATAATCAGCATAACAAGGGGCTTTCTATGTACTAGTAGTATGTAGTAAAATAAAATAAAGATATTAGGTTGAATAGTGCAAAACATCTAAAAAAAAAAAAAAAAATTCTTGAAATATTTTGATTACTAGAATAATTCTGTGCCTATACCCTGAATAATGAATGGAGATGCTGTGGTGCAGAGTCATTTGAATTGTGAGGTTTGCATTTCATGAGAAACAGCTAGAGCATGAATGATGGTGAATGTTTCCTTCTTTGTATATTGACAAATTTGTTAAGAAAGCCTCATAATTATCTTAACACTTAAAATGATAGAAAATGCTCTCTTAGATTTTATGGAGGGAGAGGATTTAAAATATGTACAACCTTCATAAGATCTCATTTATCTTTGGAAGAAAGAAGGGAACTTTGCATTTGTGACTGTTTATGTTAAGGTTAGCAGTCAAAGAATGAATTAAGAAAAACTTACTTGTAATTATTAAACTTTCCATAATTCATTTTTCTTCAATAATTGACATTCTTGTTGCTTTGGAGACCTTTTCAGGCTATAAATACAATTTTAATAATCACATAATCAGATCAAAACATAATGGTATTTTCTAGGTATGGAAGTGGAAGACTCTTCTCCACCTGAGGTGTCTGCAGTACGAAAGTGGATGACTGATCACAAGTTCACTTTGGCTCTTATACTGAGGGGAGGCGCTCAGGGAGTTGCTGTCCCATATTCTGCTCTTCATGAAACATTCCTTTCTCCTGATGCTCAGGTATATATAATTTATATCACAGTTATAAATGGGAAATGTTATAGATATGACAGGTGGCAAAATAGCTATTGGGTGAATGAGAGTGAATTTTTTTTTTACAATGAACCAGCCATCCTTCAAATCAGTGTTCCTTGGTGGGAAGCTGCCAATGTGGTAAACAATGCTGCTGTTGGCCATGGGACCAATTTCATTCAGAATTCATTGAGTTCAGTCCCAGTAAAGAAAGTAAGGTGAGACCAAAAAATTATGCTTTGTTTTTGAGTTTCCCAACTACTGAAGCGATGCAGGAGACTGGATTTTCCACAGCTTTGTTTTCCAGCTGATCTTGGTTTCATGGCCTCTGGACCAACCATGATATTTCCGAAGATAACTGTGGTTGGTCTTTTGCCTTTTTGTTCAGATGATGAAATTGTTTATGGTATTGCCAAGAACTTCCAATATTGGCAGGTTCCTCAAAACCCATGAAGGAAGGATTATTGAACATTCAATCAATAAGAAATAAAATCATGCATGTTAATGAAGTTTTAAATGCGTTTTTTCTTAATATTTTATGTGTGACAGAAAAATGTTGGAGTCTGATATAGCAGAGGCTGCAGCTGCTTTCTAAGGTCCTTTTTTTTTTATTTATATTCCCAGGGTAGATGGCGGGAATATTTTGAGGAACTTTTAAATGTCGATGAAAAAAGGGAGGCGGTAATTTCATGTACTGGCCAGGGAGGTACAACATCGTTTAGGAGTGAAGAAGAGCAGGATGTGAGTGTGGGGGAGGTGCGTGAGGCATTACGTAGAATGAAAGGGGGTAAAGCAGCTGGAATTGACGGAATCATGACAGAAATGTTAAAAGCAGGGGGGGATATAGTGCTGGAGTGGTTGGTATTTTTGTTTAATAAATGTATGAAAACCGCCCAGGGAGGTACTACCGTCCTGGCAAGTGAGTGTAAAGCGAAAGCCTGTAATTGTTTTACATGATGGTAGGATTGCTGGCGTATTTTTTCTGTCTCATAAACATGTAAGATTTCAGGTACATCTTGCTACTTCTACTTACACTTAGGTCACACTACACATTCATGTACAAGCATATATATACACACCCCTCTGGGTTTTCTTCTATTTTCTTACTAGTTCTTGTTCTTATTTCCTCTTATCTCCACGGGGAAGTGGAACAGAATTCTTCCTCCGTAAGCCATATGTGTCGTAAGAGGCGACTAAAATGCCGGGAGTAACCCCTTCTCCTGAATATATTACTAAATGTAAAAGGAGAAACTTTCGTTTTTCCTTTTGGGCCACCCTGCCTCGGTGGGAAACAGCCGACGTGTTGAAAGAAAGAAAGAAATGTATGAAAGAGGGGAAGGTACCTAGGGATTGGCAGAGAGCATGTATAGTTCCTTTATATAAAGGGAAGGGGGATAAAAGAGAGTGTAAAAATTATAGGGGAATAAGTTTACTGAGTATACCAGGTAAAGTGTATGGCAGGGTTATTATTGAAAGAATTAGAGGTAAGACAGAGAGTAGGATTGCAGATGAGCAAGGAGGCTTTAGAGTGGGTAGGGGATGTGTAGATCAAGTGTTTACAGTGAAGCATATATGTGAACAGTATTTAGATAAAGGTAGAGAAGTTTTTATTGCATTTATGGATTTAGAAAAGGCATATGATAGAGTGGATAGGGGAGCAATGTGGCAAATGTTGCAAGTGTATGGAATAGGTAGTAAGTTACTGAAGGCTGTAAAGAGTTTTTATGAGGATAGTGAGGCAGAGGTTAGGGTGTGTAGGAGAGAGGGAGATTACTTCCCGGTAAAAGTAGGTCTTAGACAGGGATGTGTAATGTCACCATGGTTGTTTAATATATTTATAGATGGGGTTGTAAAAGAAGTAAATGCTAGGGTGTTGGGGAGAGGGGTGGGATTAAATTATGGGGAATTAAATGCAAAATGGGAGTTGACACAGTTACTTTTTGCTGATGATACTGTGCTTATGGGAGATTCTAAAGAAAAGTTGCAAAGGTTAGTGGACAAGTTTGGGAGAGTGTGTAAAGGTAGAAAGTTAAAAGTGAACATAGATAAGAGTAAGGTGATGAGGGTATCAAACGATTTAAATAAAGAAAAATTGGATATCACATTGGAGAGAGGGATTATGGAAGAAGTAAATGATTTCAGATATTTGGGAGTTGACGTGTCAGCGGATGGGTTTATGAAGGATGAGGTTAACCATAGAATTGATGAAGGAAAAAAGGTGAGTGGTGCGTTGAGGTATCTGTGGAGACAAAAAACGTTATCCATGGGGGCAAAGAAGGGAATGTACGAAAGTATAGTGGTACCAACACTCTTATATGGGTGTGAAGCACGGGTTGCAAATGCTGCAGCGAGGAGGTGGCTGGAGGCAGTGGAGATGTCCTGTCTGAGGGCAATGTGTGGTGTAAATATTATGCAAAAAATTCGGAATGTGGAAATTAGGAGAAGGTGTGGAGTTACTAAAAGTATTTGTCAGAGGGCTGAAGAGGGGTTGTTGAGGTGGTTTGGTCATTTAGAGAGAATGGATCAAAGTAAAATGACTTGGAGAAAAGGTTGGAGGGAAGGGGTAAAGGAGGTATTGGGGGCGAGGGGCTTGGACTTCCAGCAAGCATGTGTGAGCGTGTTAGATAGGAGTGAATGGAGACGAATGGTTTTTGGGACATGACGATCTGTTGGAGTGTGAGCAGGGTAACATTTTGTGAAGGGATTCAGGGAAACCAGTTAATTGATTTAGTTGGACTTGAGTCTTGGAAATGGGAAGTACAATGCCTGCACTTTAAAGGAGGGGTCTGGGATAATGACAGCTGGGAGGGACAATTCTCAGCTGTCGTATCTGAGCTCCTCTGCAAAGACAGTGATTATGTATGTATGTGGTGAAAGTGTTGAATGATGATGAAAGTATTTTCTTTTTGGGGATTTTCTTTCTTTTTGGGTCACCCTGCCTCGGTGGGAGACGGCCGACTTGTTGAAAAAAAAACAAAAAAAAAATTCCCAAGTCAGTTGTTGCACAGAGTGGTGTAGTTGCAGTCAGTTATTCTTCATTTCTGTCAAGTGTTCATCATATACCAATTGGTCAGCTATTTGAATCATTTGAGATTTTGAAAGGAGCAGTAAATTGTCTTCAACAGTTTGAGACTGATGATTGTGTATCATCATGACACTGGTGACATTCCTTATTTCTTGATGAATTTACTTTTCTTATTGACTTTTGCAAAGAAGAGTGATAATCTTCATGTGTGGTGGCTACCTACTGAATTGATTGTCCTCAACAGAAGCTTATTCATATGAGCTTTTAGAGCTAATAGATATGAATAATTTTAAGAAAAATGTGTTATCACCCACCCACACAATGGCATATATTGTGCTATTTTTTTTTGTCTAGTGCTAATTTCTGGGATGTTAAACCCTTCACTGTCAAAAGCCCCAAAAAAATAAAAGTGCTCACAGTTTTGGCATTTTAAAAAAAAAATTCTTCTGAAGATAGACACCAAAAACACGAAATTTGATGGAAAACTTATGTAATTATGCAGGTGCAAGGTTAGTTGTGTGGGTATAATTTACACATCAGCAATTTCGTCCACTTTGAGTCCTATTTTAAGCCAATTCCATTGCTCATTTCAACCAAATTCTTGGCTGTTTTGCCTTCATTTTATCGACTGAACACAAGAATCTTCCCAACTATCAGAACTACCTTATAAAGTTTATAAAAGTCAATAGTTTGGACAATTTTACACAAAATTAAAAAAAATTCATTTTGAAAAAAGTCCAGAATAAACACTGTAGACATTCCAGTCACTAAACCAATATTTTCTCTGTTCATAAATCACATCCTCAGGCTTCTCTTATGTTACACTTGCCCTCCATTTTTTTAATTTATCACACAAAAAAATGAAGATTTATCCTATTTCTTGGATAATAAATAACAAGGAATGATTAGTCATTGCTTACAGCATCCCAATAATTAAATCAGACTTGGTAAAAACCCATAAAATCGACTGGGGGTGTAGGAGGGGCCTTACTCATCCTCAGGAAAATCATCAAAAATCTAACATTTCCATTATTTTGAGCCTGTTTCAAGCTACTTTCAGTCCTGAAGGCAACTAATATCTCTGTTTCAGTAGCATATTTTCCATTCTATCATAGAGTAACAAGAAACATAGGCATATCCATACATTTGTTTCTTCTCAAATTGATTTTTGTAATTGTTTGCTTGTTGAATTTGCCTAAACTGCTACATCCCTACATGTACGAGTTGGACTGGCTCCTTACCAAGGCAAGAATTGAATTTAACCCTTTTGAGTTACTGTCATGTAACTACATCATTGAGGCCAGGGTCCCTGACATAGCTCTACTTCATGAGCTCATCTCACTCAGATTTGCTGTGAGTGGTAAATTTTGGCCTAGATATGAGAGAATAGGCCTGTGTGGTGAGTATGCACATTATAAAATAAATCCTGCCTCTCCCGGTGTAGGATGGAAAAAGCAAAACTAAACTTGTCTTTAGTTTAAAATAGCTACCGTGATGTATTTTCTAGGATGGTTTTTATGGTTTTATTATTTGTTTTTTGATATGTGATAGAATGGAAAACATACGACTGGGATGGAGATGATTTTGGTTGGTTTCAGGACTGGATGTTCATTGCTTGAAATTGGGTTCAAAATGGAAATATTAAACTTTTGCCGATTTTCCTGAGGGCAGATATGGCCCCCCTGACACCCCTCAGTTTGTTGCATGAGTTTTTAATAGGTCTCATTCAATTATTGGGATGCCATAAAACATGACCAATCATTCCCGGTTATATTTTATTCGAGAAATAGGATAAATCTTCGATTTTTGTGCGATTATGAATTCAAAATGGAAGGTAAGTGTAATATAAGAGAGTCCTGAAGACATGATTAATGAACAGAGGAAATGTTGTTTTAGTGCTAGGGATGCCTACATTGTTTATTTTGCACTCTAATATTTAAATTAGTATTTTTTTAATTTTGTGTAAAATTGGCCAGATTATTAATTTCTGTGCATTTTATACGGAAGGCATTCTAGCAAAATAGCTAAGAATTTGGTCTAGTAGAATAATGGAAATGGGTTAAAGTAGGACTCAAAATTCAGCAAAATTGCCAATGTGTAAATTGCGCCCAGATCACTAATTTTGCACCTGCATAATTTCGTAAGTTTTCCATCAAATTTCATACTTTTGGAGTCATTACTTTTGCAAAACAATTCTCTACCATTTCAGTTGATTTTTTTTTTAATGTGTGTTGCGGTTATGCCCTTGCCCAACATTTTATAGAGTAATATTCCAAGGCTTCACTTAATATTATTAAGCAGATTTCTACACTAATAGCTAAAGTATAGATTTCCAACTTCATATTATTATCTGACCTCATGTATCATGATACTAGGATGTTACCTTTTATTTTATTTATGTTAATTTTAATGTATCGAATTGTATTAGTTAAGCATTTATTATGTGTGGTTTACGCAGAGTGGGAGACCACTAGTTGTAGTGCCGGGTACTTGTTTAGGTACCAGCCGGCCTTTTCCCTCAGTCACGTGACCCGACCTGACTTGAGCTTACCACGGCTTGGTATAGCCAGTAGGTTCCCACACTCACTCCCAACAGGGAGTAGGTTCCCACACTCACTCCCAACAGGGAGTAGGTTCCCACACTCACTCCCAACAGGGAGTAGGTTCCCACACTCACTCCCAACAGGGAGTAGGTTCCCACACTCACTCCCAACAGGGAGTAGGTTCCCACACTCACTCCCAACAGGGAGTAGGTTCCCACACTCACTCCCAACAGGGAGTAGGTTCCCACACTCACTCCCAACAGGGAGTAGGTTCCCACACTCACTCCCAACAGGGAGTAGGTTCCCACACTCACTCCCAACAGGGAGTAGGTTCCCACACTCACTCCCAACAGGGAGTAGGTTCCCACACTCACTCCCAACAGGGAGTAGGTTCCCACACTCACTCCCAACAAGTAGATTCACACACTCTTACAATAGTCATATGTTCTCTTCTGAGTAGGTTCATACATCTTCTCCTGACCGGGAGAAAGTTCAGGTTCTCCACCCTGAGTACATAGCTCTCTTTAGCACTCGGTTACATGGTTGATTTTCTATAGAATTCAAAGTCTCTTGCACGAGACGATTGACTATTAGTCAGAGAGATTACTAGCTTAACCCTTAAACAGTCCACACGTAGATCTACGTTCACTCGCGTACTGCTCCGAATATTTTGAAAAAAAAAAAATTTAAATGAAGAGCGCATTTTTATAAACAGGATAGGCTAAAAAAAAATTTTAGGGTCAGTACTTACCGAGATATAAGCCCGACAAGTTGGTGCTGGATGCTAACCTGACGGCAACATCAAGTCCTGCCTCTTGCAGAAGTATTGCCGATATACTTTTTTTTCTAGTTTTTATTTTAATTTATATAATTTTTATGTTCTGATAATTACAATTTATAATAGTTCTTGGGATTTCATAGCCAATCTTTGTTCTAACACTAATATTAGGTACTGAAATAGTACTCAAATAGTCACAATCACACCAACAGGTGAACATTTTCACCTGCCTTGGACATTTACTATTGTCTATAAATACAGTGGTACCCCGGTTTACGATATTTTTTCATTCCAGAATGCTGTTCAAGTGCCATTACCAAACGAATTTATCTCCTTAAGAAATGTTGTAAAATAGACTAGTCCTTTTAGACCCCCAAAATTACACTTACAAAAGCATTTAAAAAAATAAACTTACATAAAAGGGTGAGTTTGGGGACCATCGTAAACCGGGGTACCACTGTATATACAAAGTATTTATAGATCCCAGCAATGTTTTAGACATCCTGGAGTATAATTGAAACTCCTTGAAGAATGGTGTTATGACAATTGTCAGATAACTACTGATAAGGCAGTGACATTGATGAATGAATGTGTGCAGGGAACCCTCGCTTTGTTTTCACTGTCTGTGTTTATCTATCTGTCTATCTATCTGTCTGTCTATCTATCTGTCTGTCTGTCTATCTATCTGTCTGTCTATGTATCTGTCTGTCTGTCTGTCTGTCTATCTGTCTGTCTATCTATCTATCTGTCTATCTATCTATCTGTATGTGTATCTATCTTTCTGT
>WNWK01012519.1:0-59261 GCA_009830355.1 Cherax destructor
AAAGAGGTGGGACCGGACAACATTTCTCTGTGGGTCCTTAGAGAGTGAGCAGAGATGTTGTGTGTGCCACTAACACTAATCTTCAACACATCCATTGAAACTGGGCAACTACCTGAAGCGTGGAAGATGGCAAATGTAGTCCCAATTTTTAAGAAAGGAGACAGACACGAGGCATTAAACTACAGACCTGTGTCACTGACGTGTATAGTATGCAAAGTCATGGAGATCATCATCAGGAGGAGAGTGGTGGAGCACCTAGAAAGACACAAGCTTATAAACGACAACCAGCACAGTTTCAGGGAAGGGAAATCCTGTGTCACAAACCTACTGGAGTTTTATGACAAGGTAACAGAAGTAAGACACGAGAGAGAGGGGTGGATAGACTGCATTTTCTTGGACTGCAAGAAGGTGTTCGACACAGTTCCTCACAAGAGGTTAATGCAAAAGCTAGAGGATCAAGCACACGTAACAGGAAAGGCACTGCAATGGATCAGAGAATATCTGACAGGGAGGCAACAACGAGTCATGGTACGTGACGAGGTGTCAGAGTGGGCACCTGTGAAGAGTGGGGTTCCACAAGGGTCAGTCCTAGGACCTGTACTGTTTTTGGTATATGTGAATGACATAACGGAAGGGATAGACTCAGAAGTGTCCCTGTTTGCAGATGATGTGAAGTTAATGAGAAGAAATAAATCAGTCGAGGAACAGGCAGGACTACAAAGAGACCTGGACAGGCTACAAGCCTGGTCCAGTAACTGGCTCCTTGAATTTAACCCTGCCAAATGTAAAGTCATGAAGATCGGGGAAGGGCAAAGAAGACCGCAGACAGAGTATAGTCTAGGTGGCCAAAGACTGCAAACCTCACACAAGGAAAAAAGATCTTGGGGTGAGTATAATACCGAGCACATCTCCTGAGGCACACATCAATCAGTTAACTGCTGCAGCATACGAGCGGCTGGCAAACCTAAGAATAGCGTTCCAATACCTCACTAAGGAATCATTCAAGACTCTGTACACCATATACGTCAGGCCCATACTGGAGTATGCAGCACCAGTTTGGAACCCACACCTGGTCAAGCACGTCAAGAAATTAGAGAAAGTGCAAAGGTTTGCAACAAGACTAGTCCCAGAGCTAAGGGGATTGTCCTACGAAGAAAGGTTAAGGGAAATCGGCCTGACGACACTAGAGGACAGGAGGGTTAGGGGAGACATGATAACGACATATAAAATACTGCGAGGAATAGATAAGGTGGACAGAGACAAGATGTTCCAGAGAGGGGACACAGAAACAAGGGGTCACAATTGGAAGTTGAAGACTCCTATGAGTCAAAGGGATGTTAGGAAGTATTTCTTCAGTCATAGAGTTGTCAGGAAGTGGAATAGCCTAGAAAGTGACATAGTGGAGGCAGGAACCATACATAGTTTTAAGACTAGGTTTGATAAAGCTCATGGAGCAGGGAGAGAGAGGACCTAGTAGCAATCAGTGAAGAGGCGGGGCCAGGAGCTATGAATCGACCCCTGCAACCACAAATAGGTGAGTACAAATAGGTGAGTACACCTGCAACCACAACTAGGCGAGTACATACGAATGCAGCACCAGTTTGGAACCCACACCTGGTCAAGCACGTCAAGAAATTAGAGAACGTGCAAATGTTTGCAACAAGACTAGTCCCGGAGCTAAGGGGCATGTCCTACGAGGAGAGGTTAAAAGAAATCGACCTTACGACACTGGAGGACAGGAGAGATAGAGAGGACATGATAACGACATACAAAATATTGAGAGGAATTAACAAAGTGGAAAGGGACAAAATGTTCCAGAGATGGAAGACTCAGATAAGTCACAGGGATGTTAAGAAGTATTTCCTCAGCCATAGAGTTGTCAGGAAGTGGAACAATCTGGAGAGTGATGTGGTAGAGGCAGGATTCATACATAGCTTTAAGAAGAGATACGATCAAGCTCACGGAGCAGGGTAAGAGTGGACCTAGTAGGGAGGCCAGGAGCTATGAATCGACCCCTGCAACCACAAATATGTAAGTACACACACACACACCACAACTAGGTGAGTACACACACTACAACTAGGTGAGTACACACACTACAACTAGGTGAGTACACACACCCACCACAACTAGGTGAGTACACACACCACAACTAGGTGAGTACACACACACACACACCACAACTAGGTGAGTACACACACCCACACAACTAGTGAGTACACACCACAACTTCAGGTGAGTACACACCACACTAGTGAACACACCCACAACAGGTGAGTACACACACCACAACTAGGTGAGTACACACACACACACCACAACAGTGAGTACACACACCCAACAGTGAGTACACACCACACATACACACACCACAACTAGGTGAGTACACACACCACAACTAGGTGAGTACACACACCACAACTAGGTGAGTACACACACACACCACAACTAGGTGAGTACACACACCACAACTAGGTGAGTCACACACACACACCACAACTAGGTGAGTACACACACACACCACAACTAGGTGAGTACACACACACCACAACTAGGCGAGTACACACACCACAACTAGGTCAGTACACACACACACCACAACTAGGTGAGTACACACACACACCACAACTAGGTGAGTACACACACACACACCACAACTAGGGTACCAGTACACACACCACAATAGGGAGTACACACACACACCACAACTAGGTGAGTACACACACACACCACAACTAGGTGAGTACACACACACACACACACAGTACAGTACGTAAAATTATGGAGAAGATTATCAGGAGAGGAGTGATGGAGCTGCTAGAAAGGAACGGGCTCAGACATGACAACCAGCACGGCTTCTGGGAAGGTATATTCTGCTACTGCTACTACTAAAATTATTACTACTACAAGTACAACTACTACGAATATTACTACTCATTCTGCAACTACTACAAATATTATTATTACTACTACTAATATTATTACTACTACTAATATTGCTACTACTATTACTACTACTAATATTACTACTACTACTACTATTACTTCTACTAATATTACTACTACTACTACTAATATTACTACTACTACTAATATTACTACTACTAATATTACTGCTACTAATATTACTGCTACTAATATTACTGCTACTAATATTACTGCTACTACTATTACTACTACTACTATTACTACTACTATTACTACTACTACTACTAATATTACTACTACTACTATTACTACTACTACTAATATTTCTACTACTACTATTACTACTACTACTACTATTACTACTAATATTACTACTAATATTACTACTAATATTACTACTATTATTACTATTATTACTACTACTATTACTACTAATATTACTACTACTATTACTACTAATATTACTACTACAATACTACTACTACTTTACTACTAATATTACTACTACTAATACTACTACTACTTTACTACTAATATTACTACTACTAATATTACTACTACTAATATACTACTACTTACTACTAATATTACTACTACTATTACTACTACAATATTACTACTTACTAAAACTACTTTTACTACTAATTTACTACTACTAATATTACTACTATTACTACTATATACTACTAATATTACTACTAATATTACTACTAATATTGTCGTGTCAGTATCATAGATACACTTGTTTAGTATATCTTTATACAGCTGGTCCCTTTGCGTGTGACGTCACGGTACCCGCTGACGTCAGAGGCTCAGCGCATGTGCACAGCCTATCATAGGCAGACTGCCTCACTACGTTAGACCTACAGGCGAGATAGAAGGTGTGCTGGACTCTCCTCTAATTACTGTAAATATACCGTAACCATCCAACAAGGAGTATCTTTGACCTCCTATATATCTCTCCCAAGACCCACACGACAATATTACTACTATTATTACTATTATTACTACTACTATTACTACTAATATTACTACTACTATTACTACTAATATTACTACTACTAATACTACTACTACTTTTACTACTAATATTACTACTACTAATACTACTACTACTTTTACTACTAATATTACTACTACTAATATTACTACTACTAATACTACTACTACTTTTACTACTAATATTACTACTACTATTACTACTACTAATATTACTACTACTAATACTACTACTACTTTTACTACTAATATTACTACTACTACTACTGCTGCTACTGCTACTACTACTACTAATACTAATAAATAATAATAATAATCAATAATAATTATAATTTTTTCAAGCAACCGGCTGTATCCCACGGAGGTAGGGTGACCTAAATAGAAAAACGAAAGTTTCTCTTTTTAAATTTAGTAATGTATACAGGAGAAGGGGTTACTAGCCCCTTGCTCCCGGCATTTTAGTCGCCTCTGACGACACTCATGGCTTACGGAGGAAGAATTATGTTCCACTTCCACATGGAGAATAATAATAATAATAATTATTATTATTATTAATATTATTAACCTTCAAAGTAGTAGTAGGATAGTATGTATGCCCAACTGGGTTCAAATTTCTCGGCACTATGGTGCTGACACCTAGTGGTATAGGCCTACCCAGCACCACGCTACCCTGCTCTCATTCAGGCAGCCGAGTGCGCTCAGTCAACAAGGTGTACTCCGTCAGTGTCTCCTGGGCCAGGGCACTTAAACACACTGCCTGTATACCATGAACTCAAAGTAACGTTGCCTTCGAAGAGTATCATTCATCCCACCAATACCAGATCCACACACAATCTTTTGACGATAAAGACGAAGATGTTGTCTCCATCGCCCCATACAAGAAGCATCCATCTCTCTACGAGTTATACTGAAGTCCTGTCTGCAAGTTTCATTATTCAGACAGGATCAGCAGGATCCAGGCAGAAATTTGCTGAATTTTCCCTCTAGAAATCTTCGTGGCATCACCTGGGTCTTCACAGCATCTTGGTGTTCTTCAGTCACGTGTTCAGCATCATCTGTATGTTTCTGCTGTTGTTGTTCAGCTCAGTACAGCTATTTCAGCAAGTCAGAGGTGAGTTTGTGTGGTGCTGTGCGTCCAGTGTGGTGCTGTGCGTCCAGTATGGTGCTGTGCGTCCAGTGTGGTGCTGTGCGTCCAGTGTGGTGCTGTGCGTCCAGTGTGGGTGTTTCTCCACGTGTTTGTGGGTGGGAGAGGAGGAAGCGGCCGGAGTTCCTCCCTCACTACACGCCTCCCACACTCATCTCACCACCAATACCACCATTCGACGTTACTCTCTCCCTCTTTGCTGTTTTTCTATGAATTCAGTGTGAATTCTTTGCCAGAGCTGTGTATCCGAGTGCCCAATGTCACTCAAAGCCACGTGGATCACAAAGCCACGTGTGGATAAGGCCACGTGGGTTAACAAGCAAGAGTCGAAACTGGTTTACAAAGACACGTGAGCAAACACTAGAACATATTTGCTGCACAGTTTTGGTCACCGTATTACAGAATGGATATAAATGCTCTGGAAAACGTACAAAGGAGGATGACTAAGTTGATTCCATGTATCAGAAATCTTCCCTATGAGGATAGACTGAGGGCCCTGAATCTGCACTCTCTAGAAAGGCGTAGAATTAGGGGGGATATGATTGAGGTGTATAAATGGAAAACAGGAATAAATAAAGGTGATGTAAATAGTGTGCTAAAAATATCTAGTATTGACAGGACTCGCAGCAATGGCTTTAAGTTGGATAAATTCAGATTCAGGAAGGATATAGGAAAGCATTGGTTTGGTAATAGAGTTGTCGATGAGTGGAACAAACTCCCGAGTACAGTTATAGAGGCTAAAACGTTGTGTAGTTTTAAAAATAGGCTGGATAAATATATGAGTGGGTGCGGGTGGGTGTGAGTTGGACCTGACTAGTTTGTGCTACTAGGTCAGATGCCGTGCTCCTTCCTTAAGTGAATGTAACCTGACCTGGATGGGTCGGGGCATTGGCTTAAGTCGGTGGGAGATTTGGACCTGCCTCGCATGGGCCAGTAGGCCTGCTGCAGTGTTCCTTCTTTCTTATGTTCTTATGTTCTTATGTCCCAAGCCACTTGCTGTTGTCTGCTGCCTGGCATCACCCATAACTTCATCATGCTGCCGCATCACTCTCCTGATGTCACGATGCTGCCCGACATCACCCTGGACGTCTGCCCGACGTCACCTTGCGACGTCACCCAAGATGCTTCCCGACGTCACCCATAATGCTGCCCAACGTCACTCCAGGACGTCTGCTTGACGTCACCATGCTGCCTGATGTCACCATTGCCCGTCACTCCATGACGTCACCCCGAAGTCACCATGTTGCCAAGACATCACCTCATGACGTCACGTCTGACATCACCACATGATGTCACATCGACAGTGTTATACTTTCGCAGTGAGTAATTTGCATTCAGTATTGTTGAGAACGATTGAGAGAAGAAATGTCGTGTTAATTCCTCTCAGTCAGTGTTCCTTACCAGTGTTCTCACATGTTTGTGAATGTCGATTTTTGCACAGAAAAGCATTATTTGGTAGTGCAAGCCATATTGTAACCGCATGTGCAGTGCGGGTGTATGCAAGTTTTCCGTGTGTCCCGATTAAGTAGTCTGAGCCCAGATGTGTGCGTAGACCATACATAGTATGAGCCCAGACTACTGGTAGCACCCTCGTGTTACCTGTCACCCGTTGCGACCATTGACAGCGGACATTAGTCAGTCCAGGCGTCAGTTTACAAGTGTTTGAGCCCTCATGTACAGAAAGCTCTTATGCTCGCCACTCGTACACGACACCATCATGCCCGAGTCGTACCTACTACGACTTCCCATTAAGACTCGTTTCACTCCACCTCCTGACTGTCAGAGTGGAGTTATATGTAGAAAACCAGTGTGAGGACTCTGAGACTAACCTCTGCTAATGACTCCAACTCTGTCTACAGAATGACATCGTCAAGCCGCAGTAGCCCTGTCGGCAGGCGACTGACTTGTGTCACAGCTTCAGTGAGCAGCCTACACAAAGATGATGTCACTGTGATTGCTATCCCACTCACTCCAGTTATGATGTATGCTGCTACGATTCCCAGATGTTTCGCCTGAGTCGTCTCTGCTACGACTCACTTCACTCGCCAGCAGTGACTGCCCATCGACAGTACCAGTAGAGAAATGTCCTCCTGAGTCACTTGCCAGAAGAAGTTCTGCCTAGTTGCCCAATACTGATGATGCCTCACTCGAGGGCACCAGCAGGTTGTGTCCCAGGATGAGTGAACCCTGCAGCAACTACTACAATGACTGCTTCACCGTTCCAGAGAAGACCGTACCCCATTGCATCACAGCTCAACTGCAGCAATCTCTCCTATGTTGCAGTATATGTCTAGATGCAGGAAAGCATGCAGTGATGCCCACCAAGGCTCACTGCCTTGGACTATGATGTTTAGCACACCCCACCTTTTTTTTTCTTCCCCCCTTGTAGGAAGTTTTTTTTTGTCCTCCATGTCCACATGTATATAAATGTTTTTATTTTGTGTTCTGTGCCCTGTTCCTGTGAGAGAGAAACTAAGTTTTTTTTTTCAGTCAATCATGGTCGAGGACAACTATGGGTAGGTGGCCGAGTGATGTATGCCCAGCTGGGTTCGAATTTTGTGGCACTATTGTGCTGACACCTAGTGGCATAGGCCTACCAAGCTCAGCATGCACCATGCTAGCCTGCTCTCATTCAGGCAGCCGAGTTCACTCAGTCAACAAGGTTTACTCCGTCACTCTCTCCCGGGCATGGCACTCCAGGCCTGGGCACTTAAACACACTGCCTGTATACCACAAGCCCCCCAAATAAAGTAAGAAGCTTCTGAAGCTGATCATTCATCCACTGAATACCCCACACGTAATTTTCGATAAGTAGCAGTGCTAATAGTAGTAGTGGTAATAGTATTAGTAGTAGTAATAGTATTATCAGTAGTAGTAAGTAGTAGTGGAAATAGTAGAAGCAGCAGGAACAGTAGTAGTAGTAAGGTAGCAATGGTAGTATTAATTGTAGTAGTAATAGTATTATTTTTATATAAACTGCTAAACCCATATGGTTCATACAGCACCTGAGAAATGAAAGATAGTCAGGTTTGATAGGAGAAAAGGGAAGATGAAGAAGGCTTCACCTTGAAGAGTCAATAGGTATTGCATGCTGAGAGGAAGTACAGTAACACAGGTCACATCTCTGTGACAACCACCTCTGCTGTACCTGTGCATCCCGGTGAGAAGAGAAGCTTTGGTTGTTAGAATGTAGACCAAAGTCCCCGTGAGAATCTTTGTTGTGAAAGCTGAACTGGTTGGATCGTAGGTCAAAGTGAGACAATTCAGCATGGGAATCCTTATTACAGAAGCTGTAGCCATTGGACCTTGGAGAAAAATAACATTATAATCACGTACTGAAAGACCTGAGGACACTGTTCATTACATGCAGAAACACATCTTAATGAAATAGCCTCAGTGGGGGAAGCATTTTCTCAGCATATATCATTAAGGGATCACCACCACTCCATGTATGTGTTGCAAGGAAATAAATCTTAATATCTGCATGCATGAAATTTTTTTATGTCTAGAAATCTCTGAGCAACGGTTGGTTAATGGATTTTAAAGGCAATATATATATATACACACACACATATATATATATATATATATATATATATATATATATATATATATATATATATATATATATAAAAAAATATACAAAGAGGGAATGAATGAGAGTATATACCAATGCTCTTATATGGGTTTGAAACATGGGTAGTGAATGTTGCAACAAGGAGAAGGCTGGAGGCAGTGGAGATGTCATGTCTGAGAGCAATGTGTGGTGTGAATATAATGCAGCGAATTCGTAATTTGGAAATTAGGAGGAAGTGCGGGATTACCAAAACTATTATACAGAGGGCTGAGGAGGGGTTGTTGAGGTGGTTTGGACATATAGAGAGGCTGGAAGGAAACAGAATGACTGAGTGTGTAAATCTATAGTGGAGGGAAGGCAGGGTAGGGGTTGGCCTAGGAATGGTTGGAGGGAGGGGGTAAAGGTTTCGTGTGCGAGGGGCTTGGGCTTCCAGCAAGCATGCATAAGTGTGTTAGATAGGAACGAGTGGAGACAAATGGTTTTTAGGACTTGATGTGATGTTGGAGTGTGAGCAAGGTAACATTTATGAAGGGATTCAGGGAAACCAGCAGGCCGGACTTGAGTCTGGAGATGGGAAACACAGTGTCTGCACTCTGAAGGAGGGGTGTTAATGTTGCAGTTTCATAACTGTAGTGTAAGCGCGCCTCTGGCAAGACAGTGATAGAGTGAATAATGATGAAAGTTTTTCTTTTTGGGGCCATCCTGCTTTGGTGGGAGACGGCCGATGTCTTAATACATATATATACAGTGGACCCCTGGATTTCGTCAATAATTCTTTCCAGAATGCTGTTCGAGTGCGTTACCGAACGAAATTGTTCCCATAAGGAATAATGTAAATTAGATTAGTCCATTTCAGACCCCCAAAAATACACTTACAAAAGCACTTACAAAAATACATTTACATAATTGCTCGAGTTGGGAGCTGTACGAATCAGGGGTACCACTGTACATATCAATAACAACA
The DNA here is from genome assembly GCA_009830355.1 of Cherax destructor. Classification (NCBI taxonomy): domain Eukaryota; kingdom Metazoa; phylum Arthropoda; class Malacostraca; order Decapoda; family Parastacidae; genus Cherax; species Cherax destructor. The sequence goes on from WNWK01012519.1 coordinate 9,613, forward strand.
CTGCGACTAGCCGGGGGGATTGAACCCATGTTGTTTTAGCTCGCCTCAAGGTGAGCAAAAATTCACGACGCTCTAACCCACTGGACCATACAATCCTACAAAGATCACGCACACAGCAGAGTTAGGTGTTGTACTATGATCCGAGGACATGCTGTTTTGTGCGTGCCTCAGAACTAATTTCATTCTATTCCCTGTTTGGTGTACTAGCCTCCACAAGCAGTATATATAGTACTGTAACCACGAACGAGTGCAATTTAAACAATAACACTGCGACTAACTGGGAGATTGAACCCGTGTTGTTTTAGCTTGCCTCATAGTGAGCGAAAATTCACGACGCTCTAACCCACTGGACCTTACAAATACCACTCGATCTTGGTTACAATACATATATATATATATATATATATATATATATATATATATATATATATATATATATATATATCTCGCCCCAGCTCGGAGCTGGATGAGATTTTCGCATTATAATCAGTGACAAACATGTAACAATATGTACTAGACATGTATCTCTCACACCTCGTGTACTGTATATGCCATCTTTATATCAACAATGTATCTCTTAAATATTTTGTACCATATTATGTAATAAAATATACATATTGGTAAAAAAAATTAAAAGATGGGGTGGTAGGGGAATTGGAATATTCAAATGGCTTCAGAAAGAAATCCTAATATTCTTCCTTGAAGCCTTTTTATCCACTTCTCCGAGGCTATGGGTCCCACAATATACTATATACTATATATATATATATATACGTATATGTTTGTGTGTGTGTGTGTGTATGTGTGTACTCACCTATTTGTGGTTGCAGTTGAGTCACAGCTCCTGGCCCCGCCTCTTCACTGGCCGTTAATAGGTTACTCTTCCTGCGCCATGAACTTTATTATACCTCTTAAAGCTATGTATGGATCCTGCCTCCACTACATCACTTCCCAGACTATTCCACTTCCTGACAACTCTGTGACTGAAGAAATACTTCCTAACATCCCTGTGATTCATCTGAGTCTTCAACTTCCAACTGTGTCCCCTTGTTGCTGTGTCCCATCTCTGGAACATCCTGTCTCTGTCAACCTTGTTAATTCCTCTCAGTATTTTATATATCATTATCAAATAATCCCTATCTCTCCTGTCCTCCAGTGTTATCAGGCGAATATCCCTTAACCTTGCCTCGTAGAACATACCCATTAGCTCCGGGTCTAGTCTTGTTGCAAACCTTCGCACTTTCTCTTGTTTCCTTACGTGCTTGGCTAGGTGTGGGTTCCAAACTGGCGCTGCATACTCCAATATGTTCCTAACGTACACAGTGTACAGGGTCCTTAACGATTCCTTATTAAGATGTGGGAATGCTGTTCTTAGGTTTGCTAGGTGTGTGTATGTGTGTGTACTCACATAGTTGTGGTTGCAGGGGTCGAGACTCAGCTCCTGGCCCAGCCTCTTCACTGATCGCTACTGGGTCCCTTCTCTCCCTGCTCCATGAGCTTTATCATACCTCGTCTTAAAGCTATGTATGGTTCCTGCTTCCACTACATCACTTGCTAGACTATTCCACTTCCTGACTACTCTATGGCTGAAGAAATACTTCCTAACATCCCTTTGACTCATCTGAGTCTTCAACTTCCAATTGTGACCCCTTGTTTCTGTGTCCCTTCTCTGGAACATCCTGTCTCCATCCACCTTGTCTATTCCTCGCAGTATTTTGAATGTCGTTATCATGTCTCCCCTAACCCTCCTGTCCTCCATTGTTGTCAGGCAGATTTCCCTTAACCTTTCTTCGTAGGACAATCCCCTTAGCTCTGGAACTAACCTTGTCGCAAACCTTTGCACTTTCTCTAATTTCTTGACGTGCTTGACCAGGTACGTAATTCAAGCTGGCGCTGCATACTCTAGTATGAGCCTGACGTACACGGTGTACAGTGTCTTGAACGATTCCTTACTAAGGTATCGGAACGCTATTCTCAGGTTTGCCAGTCGCCCGTATGCTGCAGCAGTTATCTGGATGATGTGTGCTTCCGGAGACGTGCTTGGTGTTATACTCACCCCAAGATCTTTCTCCTTGAGTGAGGTTTGCAGTCTTTGGCCACCTAGCCTATACTCTGTCTGCGGTCTTCTTTGCCCTTCCCTGATCTTCATGACTTTTCATTTAGCGGGGTTAAATTCGAGAAGCCAGTTGCTGGACCAGGTGTCCAGCCTGTCCAGGTCTCTTTGTAGTCCTGCCTGATCCTCATCTGATTTAATTCTCCTCATTAACTTCACATCGTCTGCGAACAGAGACACTTCTGAGTTTATTCCGTCCAGTCATGTCATTCACATATTCCAAGAATAGCACTGGTCATAGGACTGACCCCTGTGGGACCCCGCTCGTAACAGGCGCCCACTGTGATACCTCATCACGTACCATGGCCCGTTGTTGCCTCCCTGTGAGGTATTCTCTGATCCATTGCAGTGCCCTTCCTGTTATACGTGCCTGATTCTCTAACTTCTGCACTAATATCTTATGAGGAACCGTGTCGAAGGCCTTCTTGTAGTCCAAGAAAATGCAATCAACCCACCCCTCTCTCTAGTGTGTGTATGTGTGTGTGCTTGTGTGTGTGTGCTTGCGTACTTACACACTTTAAAATATATGCAACTACTTACTTTAAACTGCCAACACCAAAGTGAGATCCCCGGGAGCAGAAGCTATGTTGGTTTGACTTGATACTAAGATCATAATTGCTGTTGCCAGGTATGTTGACCTGAGATTCATTGAGGCTGATGATGGAATGCGAGAGATAACTTGCACCAGCTGACAGACGTAAACTTGAAAACGACCTGTTGAAAAAAAACGTACATGTAAGTGTTGTTATCAGATTACAATGATAATATAAATCACTGTTATACCGTAATTAACTATCTAAGAGAATATTCAATTGGAACTGCAAAATAAGACATCCTTATATGTGTCCCTACTTAGATCTAAACTAAAACTTATTGGTTTTCCAAATTCTACTGCATGATTTTCTTCCCTCAATGTTGTCTTATAAACATTGTACGTATAACTAAATTGCATTATTGTATTTTCTTTGGCACACTGCTACTCATTTAATCACTGTTGATATGACAGCAGTGTAGATATGACAGCAGTGTAGATATGACAGCAGTGTAGATATGACAGCAGTGTAGATATGACAGCAGTGTAGATATGACAGCAGTGTAGATATGACAGCAGTGTAGATATGACAGCAGTGTAGATATGACAGCAGTGTAGATATGACAGCAGTGTAGATATGACAGCAGTGTAGATATGACAGCAGTGTAGATATGACAGCAGTGTAGATATGACAGCAGTGTAGATATGACAGCAGTGTAGATATGACAGCAGTGTAGATATGACAGCAGTGTAGATATGACAGCAGTGTAGATATGACAGCAGTGTAGATATGACAGCAGTGTAGATATGACAGCAGTGTAGATATGACAGCAGTGTAGATATGACAGCAGTGTAGATATGACAGCGTGTAGATATGACAGCAGTGTAGATATGACAGCAGTGTAGATATGACAGCAGTGTAGATATGACAGCAGTGTAGATATGACAGCAGTGTAGATATGACAGCAGTGTAGATATGACAGCAGTGTAGATATGACAGCAGTGTAGATATGACAGCAGTGTAGATATGACAGCAGTGTAGATATGACAGCAGTGTAGATATGACAGCAGTGTAGATATGACAGCAGTGTAGATATGACAGCAGTGTAGATATGACAGCAGTGTAGATATGACAGCAGTGTAGATATGACAGCAGTGTAGATATGACAGCAGTGTAGATATGACAGCAGTGTAGATATGACAGCAGTGTAGATATGACAGCAGTGTAGATATGACAGCAGTGTAGATATGACAGCAGTGTAGATATGACAGCAGTGTAGATATGACAGCAGTGTAGATATGAACAGTGTAACAGCAGTGTAGATATGACAGAGTGTAGATATGACAGTAGTGTAGATATGACAGTAGTGTAGATATGACAGTATGTAGATATGACAGTAGTGTAGATATGACAGTAGTGTAGATATGACAGTAGTGTAGATATGACAGTAGTGTAGATATGACAGTAGTGTAGATATGACAGTAGTGTAGATATGACAGTAGTGTAGATATGACAGTAGTGTAGATATGACAGTAGTGTAGATATGACAGTAGTGTAGATATGATAATATATACATGGAAAGTACTTGAGGGCCTGGTCCCAAATCTGCACACTGCCATAACAACATACTGGAGTGAGAGATATGGGAGAAAGTGTAAAATAAACCCAGTGAGGAGCAGGGGTGCGGTGGGGACAATACGGGAGCACTGTATTAACATCCGGGGTCCCAGACTATTCAACATCTTACCAGAAGATATCCGAAACACGGCTGGAACCAGTGTAGAAGCCTTCAAGAGGAAACTGGACAAATATCTTCACCAGGTGCCAGATCAACCAGGCTGTGATGGATATGTGGGGCAGCGGGCCTCCAGCAGCAACAGCCTGGTTGACCAGGCAAGCACCAGACGAGCCTGGCCCATGGCCGGGCTCAGAGAGTAGATACTCTCGAAACTCTTCAAAGGTATATCAAAGGTAAGGTATGACAGTAGTGTAGATATGACAGTAGTGTAGATATGACAGTAGTGTAGATATGACAGTAGTGTAGATATGACAGTAGTGTAGATATGACAGTAGTGTAGATATGACAGTAGTGTAGATATGACAGTAGTGTAGATATGACAGTAGTGTAGATATGACAGTAGTGTAGATATGACAGTAGTGTAGATATGACAGTAGTGTAGATATGACAGTAGTGTAGATATGACAGTAGTGTAGATATGACAGTAGTGTAGATATGACAGTAGTGAAGATATGACAGTAGTGTAGATATGACAGTGAAAACACTCATACTCCGTGTGAGTGTTTTCAATAAGTTTAGGTGTTAGTTAAGGAAGCTGTGGGATATTTGGTGTAGGACAAGTTGTGAGGTGATCTTTGTGAAACTTTCCTTTGCTTTGTGTTTGCTTTTAGATGACTTACCCTTGCAGATATCCCTACAACATGCACACTGGAATACGATAGATTAATATTAGTGCAATGTAATGTCTGTACGTAGGCAGGAATCTCTGAAGGAAGTTCCATTTTTTTTTTCAATCTAATTTATTGGATTTATGATAAATTTCATTTTGTTATTTGGGTATAAACTCTGGGATGTCCCTTCCTCCTCGTCATCAGAGTATCATTTATTCTGACTTTTTTTGTGGTTTGTTCCTTTGTTTACAAACGTTATATAGATTCAAATTTTTTTCGTTTGAGTTTGAGATATTTTTATTGTCAAATAGTTGAATTTTTTTAAAAGTTCACCACTTACTCCTATTTAGAACAACCCGGTTTAGGTTAAAAGTGACTGATATAACCGATGACTGATATAGCAACTTGTTCTTCAAATTGAACAAAAGTTGCCGCTCACATTAAAGGCTCGATCCTCCGTCTTTCTTCTCCCTCCTGAATAGAACGAACTGTGCCTCATTACAGTGAAGTGTAGCTAAGAGAGGAGATTTAGATTTTGCCACCGAAGTGGCTAGTTTATTGTGCACCCCATATCCATCCTGAGGAGGGTAGTGCAAGAGCATATGGATACACAAAAGGCCTAGGCACTAGGCCACAAAAACGGTTTACAGAAGTACATCTAGATTTATATATACAGGTCACATTTCTGTTACAAGCAAATTTAGGAAATTTGCTTAATATGTCTGGTATTTTATTTTCATACTAAGATATCTTGATATATCACATGGGTTATTATACTATCTATAAAATCCTCAATAAGTTCATAATTAATTACATAGTATTCAAGAGACGATAATATAAAAAAAAATGTCTTTTTTGCAGACCCTTAATGTTCCTACGCTAGGCCTTGGTGGTCACCATTGTTTATAGATAGGAATGATAAGGAAATATTGTTTAAGGTCTCATTCTGTATCTATCATTCGGGTAAGATTTTATAATAGAGAATTTATATCCCCCTGTCCCCATATTGCCCTAGTTGAAGATGTTATGACCAACAGTATCAAATGTTTTTTTTTACAGGTCAGTAATAGGCCTAAACTAAATATATAAATATCTCAGAGATTACTACACCTGTCATTCATTGTCTTGTCGAAGAAGATTCGACTCTTAGAAGTAGTGAACTCTTTGTTGACTAAAATAGAGCTTTGACTGCCCTCAGACTGCTCCTGGAGGCTAACTGTATCTGCTGGATTCTGATCCATGGGCTCAATGGGAAACACAAGAGCACCGAAGACTGCTATATGGAGACTCAGACCTGCATTCCAGATGAAAGATCCTCGCCATCCATATTCAAGAATAAGGAACTCTGTCAAGGAACTCTGCAAAATTAAAGTGTATTGGTAAAATGTCCTCGTTTTGAGGCTTTAAGGGTCGCTATCATCTTAAATTATTGTGAGAATATACATGATAATTTTTCTGACGTATGAAATAACTCTTATGACTATGAACGTATTTATGGTTAAATAATAAGTGACATTTAGATATTTACAGGTGAAATAGTCATAAAGGTTTGTTAAAATGCATAGAAAAAACTTTCAACTGAAAAACTTTTTTCCTAATAGTTCATCTATAAATTTACAATATTTGATTGCAAATTCACTGACACAGTTAACATCACTTTCAGAATTTCTTCAATCCTAAATCCAAGAAGCCTATTCCCTCGTATTTCCTACAGTCATGTCACCTGCCACCTAGTCATGTCACCTGCCACCTAGTCATGTCACCTGCCACCTAGTCATGTCACCTGCCACCTAGTCATGTCACCTGCCACCTAGTCATGTCACCTGCCACCTAGTCATGTCACCTGCCACCTAGTCATGTCACCTGCCACCTAGTCATGTCACCTGCCACCTAGTCATGTCACCTGCCACCTCTCCTCATTCTAACAAGCTCAAGCTCTCTGTTAACTTATACTTCTTATACCGAATTCATTCTTTAGATTCTATCTCTTTTTATTTTGTTGGTTTCCATTAATTCCTACAACATGGAAGAAAGTCTTACCAACAAAAAGACGCCCACGCCAATGCCAATCATAGCAGAAGAAGTGGCAATGGATTGTTTCTTATCAAAGTACTGCGCCAGACTGATGATTTGGCCAGAGTAAGCAAAGTTCATCCCACATGCTGTAATACAAAGCTTTATTAGTATATTTAAGGGGGGAGCGCTAAATCTGTAGGGATCTTAAAGCACCTGGGGGATGGGAGGCAATCAGGTTCGATACAAGGAAGGGGACAACCGGTCCAATCACTTGCATCAAGAGAACTTCTCCGGCATCAAGGACATTTTCTTGAGGGGTCTTTTATACAATAACATGATGAGAGGTTAAGGTAATGGAAAATGAGATTACAAGAGAGATTCAGGTGAGGAATCTGGTGTGAAAAGTGACAATGAATCAGACATAAGATCCACATATACGGAAAACTCTATGTATGTATGGGATGGGTGACTCATTTTACTTGATAAATACAGTAAAGATGATAATGAACAAAAATATGAAAGGGAAGAATAAGGAAGGAGTGCATTAGTGTAGCAGAAACAGATGAGTAGAGTTTATGGTAATCCTGTGATGTGAACACCCAGCCTTGGTTGATCCAGATCACCTTAAACTATTACACCCCGTCCCCCCTCCCCCCTCCCGGTTATGTGACTCACAACGGTCAATTACTAGTGATATGAGCAAATTCGCCGACGACACGAAGATAGGTAGGATAATTGATTCAAACATAGATGTCATAGAACTTCAGGAAGATTTAGACAAACTTAATTCGTGGTCAGAAAAGTGGCAGATGCAGTTCAATGTAGATAAATGCAAGGTTCTGAAGCTCGGGAGTGTCCATAACCCAAGCACTTATAAGTTAAATAACGTAGAACTTAGCCATACAGATTGCGAGAAGGACTTGGGGGTGATGGTAAGCAGCAACCTTAAACCAAGACAGCAATGCCTAAGCGTACGTAATAAGGCAAATAGATTACTGGGATTTATATCAAGAAGTGTTAGCAACAGAAGTCCAGAGGTTATATTACAGCTTTATACATCATTAGTAAGGCCTCACCTAGATTACGCAGCTCAGTTCTGGTCTCCATATTACAGAATGGACATAAATTCGTTAGAAAACATTCAGCGTAGAATGACTAAATTAATACATAGCATTAGAAATCTTCCTTACGAAGAAAGATTGAAGACCCTAAAATTACATTCACTTGTAAGACGTAGAATGAGGGAGACATGATCGAGGTATACAAGTGGAAAATGGGTATTAACAAAGGGGATATAAATAAGGTCTTGAGGATATCTCTCCAAGAGAGAACCCGCAATAATGGATTCAAGTTAGATAAGTTTAGATTTAGAAAGGATATAGGAAAGTATTGGTTTGGAAATAGGGTAGTTGATGAGTGGAACAGTCTGCCTAGTAGGGTTATTGAAGCTAGGACCTTGGGTAGTTTCAAATTTAGGTTGGATAAATTCATGAGTGAGAGGGGTTGGATTTGAGTGGGACTCGCGCATGAGTGGGTAGAATTGTCAAAGCTTATTTCTTGGGTAGCTTTGAAAATTGGGTTGAGCAAATATTCTGTTAGTGGGACGGATTGTGAAGGACCTGCCTAGTATGGGCCAACAGGCCTGCTGCAGTGTTCCTCTTTTCTTATGTTCTTATGTTCTAACAATCAGAAACTATTTAATGCTACGTAAACAAGAGGAAGGAGCAATGAGATTAGCCCGGTATTCAAACTCGGAGCCTTTCTGTTGTGAGCCAACTCGCTGAGTAGAGAGCCACAGCCTCGGCAAAACCACACTAAGGAAAATTCCTAAGTTCGAAATCAATGCAAAACTAAGTTATGAGATAAAATTAGATATAGAGAGAAGTCAAAACGAAATATTCTATAGAACAGCGGGAACGAGATGCCACAGGAGAAATAACACGAAGGTAAACAAAAGCAATTAAAAATCTTCAGGATTTTTAGGTATAAAATAATTAGATTCTTTCTGAATAAAGTATGTATGGATGAGAGTTTAGTTTTGATAATATACTAGAATAACTAGATCATAGTTCCTAGAGGAAGCGGCTAGTGCACTCAGAATGAAGCTCTTAATTCATACTGCTGTAAAGACGAATTATATCGACTGTAGCAGACTATAAACTGTAACCATCATTATGTAGGGGAAAGTACAGAGATAAACATAATATTGGTGTTGATCAAATTAAAATACTGTAGGTAGACCTCACAGTTCTTGGGTCCACTTGACGTTGTGACAACAACACTGAAGCAAAGACACATGGTGAAGACTGTATAGGGACGACGTAATAAAGGTCAACTTAGAACGAGACGTTTGTCACAATCAAAGCTTCAGCAACTTGTGTCTTTCATTCAGGTAAAACTCTTCCCAGTAAAAGGGAATTGTTAGATTCAAAGTCAAACTGCCAATGATTTATTCTGAATGATACATATATTAATGATTTGTTTGACAATCAGGCAGATCCTGATCATCAAGTCTAATTAATGGGTCAACTATTGTACTTTATAATGGTGTAATTATTATAAAAAGTACATAAAGAGCAATATAACATCCATCAAATAATACTTTTAATTAATGATACCAGTACACTGTCATCAGTCAGAGGAGAGTGTATTATGAGGTGTGTAGCGTATACTCGCTCAGTCTGCTTTAATTTTTACATTGGGAATTAAAAGTATCCTTGCTTGATGACCCCTCGTGTAGTCGATCGTACTTAAACCTAATTAATTACCCAACCAGTCGCTAAACACTTTCATTTGACACTGTACATAACTTTAATATAATGATAAACATTACTCTGATTTGTGTTTATATTTGATGTCCAATTAATTCAACCGAGGTCTCGTTAATAAATCATTCATGATATTAAAATACTATAAATATTTTTATTTTCCTGTTAGCAGTTACCTCTCTAGCTGGTGAGAAAGTCACACATTATCTGCCTAAAATATTCATAAGTAGAGAACATCCTCTGAATTTACAGGCTAAAGGTTGTCACCTTTCCTCAGCTCATTTTTAAGCTTACTATCTGCAGTTGGTGACCCACAACAGTCGTTTAATATTCAGGCACCTATTTACTGCTAGGTAAATAGGAGTACCAGGTGTAAGGAGACTTGCGCATTAATCTTCACCCTCCTGAGGTTGAATTCGAATCCTTCGATTGTGATCCGAAGGCACTACGATCACAAAGCTACAAGTCATCTTTAGAGTACTGGCCTACTAGGGTGGAGTATCAGACGTTGTACTTGGACAGTTTGGCCCACATGGTGACCTTGAGTCACGTCTATTAGAGAACACTAAACATATGATGGAAAACAAGATAAAACTAACTACTGTAGGTAATCACATAACTCACTGGGAATATTAAACAGCTCCAGAAGGCACTCCAAGAATTCACATTATGGAAGAACATAGTTGCCTGTTCGGTTATAACAGAGCATAGACATACACTGTTGACATCAGAGCATGGGGGGACACATTATGAGACCCTGCAGCCTCCCTCTGGCCAGTTCAATGAATTTTATCATACACTACACAAAACATTCCCAGATAAGATTTGGTCAGCAAAGAAAATACGGTACATAACATTAATATTAAATTGATTATATTGGTTCAGTTCATATCGTGTTAAGTTTAATATTTGCGTATATGAAAATGTCATTCACTAAAAGCTAGAGATGAAGTATCTAGATCAGTTTAAGCTCAAGCTGATTTTCAAATTGGTGAAAGAAAAAAGCTTTGCAAGATATAAAGATAAAAACCTTGCTGAAGCTTATTAGTTTGAAGCTTAAAAAAATATACTACAAATGCATACCAGTTTAATAATTTTTTTTTATAAATTTTTGAATGGCTTAATTAAGTGCAAGAAAGGTGAGTGTTGTGTAAACTTCAGTGAGCCAGAGTTGATCAGGAAGCTCTGAGACGAGGATAGAGAACTCTGATTTGACATGATATATTCACTGACTCTCAAGAAGTTTCTCCTTCATTTTAGCACCTTGATGCCTGGTGAAGGACTCTTGACCCAAGGAACTACAACTATCATCTCTTTCCTTGTAACAAACCGTATTTTCACCTGCTTCCCTACATGTGTTTCGGTCGATCAGCAATTCGAAAGATATTCCACGAATCATATAACCCCAGCCCCCCTCTACCAGGCCCGGGATCACTAGCTCAACCTAAACATGAAACTTGCCATCTTAGTCTAACACCCTCAGAAGGCCTGTAGCTGGAACTCAACTTTATCAAACAATTAGAAAATGAGTTAACTCTCATAAACGTTAATAAAAAATATCTTCAAGAGTTCAAAAGAGGTCCAGGAGCTGTAGCTCACCACCCTCATATGGCCAGGAGCTGTAGCTCACCACCCTCATAAGGCCAGGAGCTGTAGCTCACCACCCTCATAAGGCCAGGAGCTGGAACTCAACCAGCCAGTGAAAAGTCCCTAAGAGGACCACGAGCTGTAGATAAACAACTTCACGAGGCTCAGAAGCGGGAATTCAACCTAGTCAAATATTATGTAAATTTTGACTCCAATATTTTCACATAACTCTTCAAGACTAAGTCAGATTTTTGTTTTTTTCAGAGTTTATTATTTAATAATGTTAGCTGACATGTTGATGGAGTCAGGGAGAGTGATGGTGGTCAGGGAGAGAGTGATGGTGGTCAGGGAGAGAGTGATGGTGGTCAGGGAGAAGGATGGTGGTCAGGGAGGAGTGATGGTGGTCAGGGAGAGAGTGATGGTGGTCAGGAGAGAGTGATGGTGGTCAGGGAGAGAGTGATGGTGGTCAGGGAGAGAGTGATGGTGGTCAGGGAGAGAGTGATGGTGGTCAAAAGAGAGTGATGGTGGTCAAAAGAGAGTGATGGTGGTCAAAAGAGAGTGATGGTGGTCAGGGAGAGAGTGATGGTGGTCAGGGAGAGAGTGATGGTGGTCAGGGAGAGAGTGATGGTGGTCAGGGAGAGAGTGATGGTGGTCAGGGAGAGAGTGATGGTGGTCAGGGAGAGAGTGATGGTGGTCAGGGAGAGAGTGATGGTGGTCAGGGAGAGAGTGATGGTGGTCAGGGAGAGAGTGATGGTGGTCAGGAGAGAGTGATGGTGGTCAGGGAGAGAGTGATGGTGGTCAGGAGAGAGTGATGGTGGTCAGGAGAGAGTGATGGTGGTCAGGAGAGAGTGATGGTGGTCAGGGAGTGATGGTGGTCAGGGAGAGAGTGATGGTGGTCAGGGAGAGTGATGGTGGTCAGGAGAGAGTGATGGTGGTCAGGGAGAGAGTGATGGGTGGTTCAGGAGAGAGTGATGGTGGTCAGGAGAGAGTGATGGTGGTCAGGGAGAGAGTGATGGTGGTCAGGAGAGAGTGATGGTGGTCAGGGGAGAGTGATGGTGGTCAGGGAGAGAGTGATGGTGGTCAGGGAGAGAGTGATGGTGGTCAGGGAGAGAGTGATGGTGGTCAGGAGAGGATGGTGGTCAGGAGAGTGATGGTGGTCAGGAGAGAGGATGGTGGTCAGGGAGAGTGATGGTGGTCAGGGAGAGAGTGATGGTGGTCAGGGAGAGTGATGGTGGTCAGGGAGAGAGGATGGTGGTCAGGGAGAGATGAGTGGTCAGGGAGAGTGATGGTGGTCAGGGAGAGAGTGATGGTGGTCAGGGAGAGTGATGGTGGTCAGGGAGAGAGTGATGGTGGTCAGGGAGAGAGTGATGGTGGTCAGGGAGAGAGTGATGGTGGTCAGGGAGAGAGTGATGGTGGTCAGGAGAGAGTGATGGTGGTCAGGAGAGAGTGATGGTGGTCAGGGAGAGAGTGATGGTGGTCAGGAGAGAGTGATGGTGGTCAGGAGAGAGTGATGGTGGTCAGGGAGAGAGTGATGGTGGTCAGGAGAGAGTGATGGTGGTCAGGGAGAGAGTGATGGTGGTCAGGAGAGAGTGATGGTGGTCAGGGAGAGAGTGATGGTGGTCAGGGAGAGAGTGATGGTGGTCAGGAGAAGGATGGTCAGGGAGAGAGTGATGGTGGTCAGGAGAGAGTGATGGTGGTCAGGGAGAGAGTGATGGTGGTCAGGGAGAGAGGATGGTGGTCAGGGAGAGAGTGATGGTGGTCAGGAGAGAGTGATGGTGGTCAGGGAGAGAGTGATGGTGGTCAGGGAGAGAGTGATGGTGGTCAGGGGGAGTGATGGTGGTCAGGGAGAGAGTGATGGTGGTCAGGGGAGAGTGATGGTGGTCAGGGAGAGAGTGATGGTGGTCAGGAGAGAGTGATGGTGGTCAGGGAGAGAGTGATGGTGGTCAGGAGAGTGATGGTGGTCAGGGAGAGAGTGATGGTGGTCAGGAGAGAGTGATGGTGGTCAGGAGAGAGTGATGGTGGTCAGGGAGAGAGTGATGGTGGTCAGGAGAGAGTGATGGTGGTCAAAAGGGGGTCAGGGAGAAGTGATGGTGGTCAGGGAGAGAGTGATGGTGGTCAGGGAGAGAGTGATGGTGGTCAGGGAGAGAGTGATGGTGGTCAGGGAGAGAGTGATGGTGGTCAGGAGAAGTGATGGTCAGGAGAGGTGATGGTGGTCAGGGAGAGAGTGATGGTGGTCAGGGAGAGAGTGATGGTGGTCAGGAGAGAGTGATGGTGGTCAGGGAGAGAGTGATGGTGGTCAGGGAGAGAGTGATGGTGGTCAGGGAGACAGTGATGGTGGTCAGGGAGAGAGTGATGGTGGTCAGGGAGAGAGTGATGGTGGTCAGGGAGAGAGTGATGGTGGTCAGGGAGACAGTGATGGTGGTCAGGGAGACAGTGATGGTGGTCAGGGAGACAGTGATGGTGGTCAGGGAGACAGTGATGGTGGTAGAGAGGATGGTGGTCAGGGAGAGAGTGATGGTGGTCAGGGAGGAGGGTCAGGAGAGTGATGGTGGTCAGGAGACAGTGATGGTGGTCAGGGAGACAGTGATGGTGGTCAGGGAGACAGTGATGGTGGTCAGGGAGACAGTGATGGTGGTCAGGGAGACAGTGATGGTGGTCAGGGAGACAGTGATGGTGGTCAGGGAGACAGTGATGGTGGTCAGGGAGACAGTGATGGTGGTCAGGGAGACAGTGATGGTGGTCAGGGAGACAGTACTCACCTAATTGTACTCACCTAATTGTGGTTGCAGGGGTCGAGACTCAGCTCCTGGCCCCGCCTCTTCGCTGTCTGCTACTGGGTCTCTGCTCTCCCTGCTCCATGAGCTTTATCATACCTTGTCTTAAAACTATGTATGGTTCCTGCCTCCACTATATCTTTCTCTAGTCCATTCCACTTCCTGACTACTCTGTGGCTGAAGAAATGTTTCCTGACATCCCTTTGACTCATCTGAGTCTTCAGCTTCCAGTTGTGTCCCCTTGTTTCTGTGTTCCCTCTCTGAAACAACCTGTCACTATCTACCTTGTCAATTTCCCGCAGTATTTTGTATGTCGTTATCATGTCTCCTCTGACCCTTCTTTCCTCCAGTGTTGTTAGTCCTATTTCCCTCAACCTTTCTTCATAAGACAGACCCCTGAGTTGTGGAACTAACCTTGTCGCAAACCTTTGCACTTTCTCTAGTTTCTTGACGTGCTTGACCAGGTGTGGGTTCCAGACTGGTGCTGCATACTCTAGTATGGGCCTGACGTATACGGTATACAGTGTCTTGAACGATTCCTTGTTAAGGTAACGGAACGCTAATCTTAGGTTTGCCAGTCGCCCATATGCTGCCGCGGTTATCTGGTTGATGTGTGCTTCCGGAGACGTGCTTGGTGTTATACTCACCCCAAGGTCTTTCTCCTTTGATGAGGTTTGTAGCCTTTGTCCACCTAGCCTGTACTCTGTCAGCGGTCTTCTTTGCCCTTCTCCGATCTTCATGACTTTGCATTTGGTGGGGTTAAATTCGAGAAGCCAGTTGCTAGACCAGATGTCAAGCTTGTCCAGGTCACTTTGAAGTCCTGCTTGGTCTTCATCCGATGTGATTCTCCTCATTAATTTCACATCATCTGCGAAAAGAGACACTTCTGAGTCTATCCCATCCGTCATGTCATTCACATATAGCAAGAATAGCACTGGTCCTAGGACTGACCCCTGCGGTACACCACTCGTCACAGGCGCCCACTGTGATACCTCATCACGCACCATGACCCGTTGTTGCCTCCCTGTGAGGTATTCCCTGATCCATTCCAGTGCCCTTCCTGTTATACACGCTTGGTCTTCCATCTTTTTTACTAATCTCATGTGAGGAACTGTGTCAAAGGCCTTCCTGCAGTCCAAGAAAATGCAGTCAACCCACCCTTCTCTCTCTTGCCTTACCTCTGTTACTTTATCATAGAACTCCAGGAGGTTTGTTACACAGGATTTGCCTTCCCTGAAACCGTGCTGTCTGGCGTTGATTAACCTGTTCTGCTCCAGATGCTCCACCATTCTTTTTCTGATGATTTTCTCCAAGACTTTGCACACTATACACGTAAGTGACACCGGTCTGTAGTTTAGTGCCTCTTTTCTGTCTCCTTTTAAAGATGAGGACTACGTTGGCCTTTTCCATATCTCAGGTAGCTGCCCAGTTTCAAGGGATGTGTTGAAAATTTTGGTAAGTGGCACACTCAGAACCTCAGCTCCTTCCCGAAGGACCCATGGTGAGATATTGTCCGGACCCATTGCCTTTGAGGTATCAAGGTCACTGAGTAACTGCTTCACCTCCCCTCAGATGTGTGTATTCCCTCCAGCACTCGATGCATCCCTTGTTGGTGATGCACCCTGTCCTGTCTACCCAACTGCCTCCCTTCCTCCACTGTGAATACTTCCTAAACCTCGAGTTGAGCTCCTCACATACCTCTTGATCATTACTTGTGAGTTCCCCATCTTCCCTCCTCAGCCTTATCACCTGATCCTTTACTGTTGTCTTCCTTCTGATGTGGCTGTACATCAGTTTCGGGTCAGACTTGACTTTCGATGCTATGTCGTTTTCGTACTGTTTCTGGGCCTCCCTCCGTACCTGTGCATACTCGTTTCTAGCTCTTCGACTAATCTCCTTGTTTGCTTGGGTTCTTTGCCTTCTGTATCTTTTCCATTCTCTGGCACTCTGAGTCTTTGCCTCCCTACATCTTTGGGTAAACCAGGGCTCTTTCTTGTCTTCCCATTTATTCTTTTTCCTTTGGGTATAAACCGTTCCTCTGCCTCCTTGCACTTTGTCGCTACGTATTCCATCATTTCATTTACTGACTGTCCTTCCATTTCCCTTTCCCACAGAATCTCCTGCAGGAAATTCCTCATACCTGTGTAGTCCCCTCTTTTATAGTCTGGTATGTCTCTTTCAGCACCATTTTCCCTCTCCACCTGTAGCTCTACTATGTACTCAAAGCTCAGCACCATATGGTCACTGGCTCCCAGGGGGCTCTCGTGTGTTATGTCCTCGATATCTGAGCTATTCAGGGTGAATACAAGGTCCAGCCTTGCTGGTTCGTCCTCTCCTCTATCTCTGGTCGTGTCCCTGACATGTTGGTGCATCAGATTTTCCAGTACCACGTCCATCATCTTGGCTCTCCAAGTTTCTGGACCCCCACGTGGTTCTTGGTTCTCCCAGTCGATCTCTTTGTGGTTGAAATCGCCCATGACCAGTAACTTCGCTCTGCTCATGTGCGCTTTTCTTGCCACCTCCGCCAAGGTGTCCACCATTGCTCTGTTGTTCTCGTCATATTCCTCTCCTGGCCTCCAGCAGTTTTGTGGTGGGTTGTACATCACTGCAATGACTATCTTGTGCTCCCCAGACTGGATGGTACCTACTATAAAGTCCCTTTCTCTACACACCTCCATTCCTGCCATTTCCTCAAATCTCCAATGATTCCTTACGAGCAGTGCGACCCCTCCTCCCCCCCTGCTCCTTCTATCTTTCCTCAGGATCTGATATCCTTGTGGGAAGATTGCATCTGATGGTGCATTTGGTGGTCAGGGAGACAGTGATGGTGGTCAGGGAGACAGTGATGGTGGTCAGGGAGACAGTGATGGTGGTCAGGGAGACAGTGATGGTGGTCAGGGACACAGCCTCGGTGTCACGTCATCAAAAAACACGATATTTATTATTCTCATGAGAGATATTTTGTTTTAGCAGGGAACTAATAGTTAGTACATAGCATTTGAAAAATATATATTGAAATGTCTTTTTAATAAGAATAAGAAAATATTAAGAGATACAAACTATTAAGAGAAAAAATAAAATTGGTATTAAAAGATGAAAATATCAAAATGGCCTTCATTGAGAACCTAACAGCATTCTATAACAGATGGGAAAATTAAAGGACTGGGCCAGATGGTGCTATCGCCCCTGGTGCAGATGCTGTCCTTTTAGACAGTAACTGTAAGGATACAGAAATGAAAGATGGTGGCCCAGAGGGAGACAGGAGCACTAGTGGGGAAACGGGTGTAGACAAGGACATGCAAAAACAAATGTTACAAACTAGCAATACCACTGAAGATAGTAAACAAGGGGATGCCCCAAGAAATAGTGAATATAAAATACAAGAAATAAATGGTAAAGGTACCATTGTTAGCACTAGTGCTGAAGATAGTAATGAGATAGGAAAACAAGCACCAGTAGGGAATACAACCACAAAAAAACAAGGCAAACAGAAACCAGGCCTATGCAAATTATATGCATTAGGTATCTACAGGCATGGAATATCTGGAAAAACGTCCCATATCATAAAAATCTTTGAAGCGTTCTAAGAAGCAAGATCACTACCCATCTAGATATTCATCAGTTACACAACCCAGGGCAGCACGGGTTTAGAGCAGGTTGCTCCTGTCTGTCCCAACTACTGGACCACTACGACAAGGTCCTGGATGCTCTAGAAGATTAACAAAATACAGATATAATATACACAGACTTTGCAAAAGCCTTCGACAAGTGTGATCAAAAGCACACAAAATGCGTGATAAAGGAATAACAGGAAAAGTTGGTAGATGGATCTATAATTTCCAAACAAATAGAACACAAAGAGTAGTAGTCAACAGAGTAAAGTCTGAGGCAGCTACGGTGAAAAGCTCTGTTCCACAAGGCACAGTACTCGCTCCCATCTTGTTCCTCATCCTCTTATCTGACATAGACAGAGATATAAGCCACAGTGCCGTGTCTTCCTTTGCAGATGACACCCGAAATTGCATGACAGTGTCCACCATTGAAGACACTGCAAGACTCCAAGCAGACATCAACCAAATCTTTAAATGGGCCGCAGAAAACAATATGAAGTTCAATGATGAGAAATTTCAATTACTCCGATATGGGAAAACGTGAGGGAATTCAATGTATATCAGAGTAAAAAAACAAATTCCAACCACACAATAGAGTGAAAAACTAATGTAAAAGACCTGGAAGTGATAATGTTAGAAGATCTAACCTTAAAAAACCACAACATTGTATCAATCGCATCTGCTAGAAAAATGACAGGATGGATAATGAAAGCCTTCAAAACCAGGGATACCAAGCCCATGATGACACTCTTCAGGTCGCTTGTTCTATCTAGGCTTTAATATTGCTGGACACTAACTGCACCTTTCAAGGCAGGTGAAATTGCTGACCTAGAAAATGTGCAGAGAACCTTCATGGCACAAGTAAGTGCGATAAGACACCTAAATTACTGGGAATGTTTGAAGTTCCTCAACCTTTACTCCCTAGAATGCAGGCGGGAGAGATACATGATTAAATACACTTGGAAAATCCTAGAGGGATTAGTACCAAATTTGCACAAACAAATAACTCCCTACGAAAGCAAAAGACTCGACAGACGATGCAACACCCCCCCAATGAAAAGCAGGGGTGCCACTAACACGATAAGAGACAACACAATAAGTGTGAGTGGCCCAAGACTGTTCAACTGCCTCCCAGCATACATAAAGGGGATTAGCAATAGACCCCTGGCTGTCTTCAAGAAGGCACTGGACAGGCACCTAAAGTCAGTACCTGACCAGCCGGGCTGTGGTTCGTACGTCAGTGAATGAGGCCATCAGTAACAGCCTGGTTGATCAGACCCTGATCCACCACTAGGCCTGGTCACAGTCCGAGCCCCCGGGGGCGTTGACCTCCAGGTATACTCCAGGTAGTGAGGCATCTGGTAACGCTCTCTAGCAGATCAACTACTGGGTGGAGAACTGTGTCTTTTTTTTCTGGTGTTCCACGAGTCGTGGTTTAGCTCACCAATATCCATGTATTTTCAGTGTAATATATTTTCGAAGTTTGGAGCTGGGTGGTTAACACTGTATTCATATAAACACATTGTTTATATGAATACAGTGTTTCTTGCGGGTATATGGCGTATTTTGGACGAGCAAGTAACTAGCGGGAGAGCTGGCGACATTTCGTTAAGGTATGGGAACTACCTGTCCTTATTGAAAATTTTATTCAGCTTCACCCCAGTTCGATTCCGCCTATATTTAGCCTAATGGTTTTAGTGGTATTATAGTGTAGATTAACGTGTTGGTCAATTAGCAAGAACTCATTTAAAATTAAGTCCTTTCTAAAATTTTCTCTTATACCTTTAAAGATATATTTTTTTTCGTTTATGTTAATTTAAAAATTAATAATTTTGTACCAAAAGAACCTTAGAAAACTAACCTTATTTTAATAAGCGCAATTTAATTTAGCCTAATCCAACTAAATATATTTTAGATAAGTTTACAATAATTTAATAATAAACAAACACAATGAAATATATTTTTTTCGTTAAATTCAGAATGATTTTTGCGAAATTATTGCATACACAAATTTTTCGCTTGCCTTATTCGGCAAGAAGTGTGTTGCTGTTTAAGCCAAAATCGCAAGTTTTACCTATTCGGCACGACATTATATATATATATTTGTATTTCGCGTGTTTTTCTTTCTCTTGGTCTGACAAACTAAAGAGTACTAATTGTTTCCGATTTTTCAATTTTGTTTTGTGTTTAAAAGCTGGTGTACTGTTTTAGTTTCAAGTTATTTACTCATGTCTCCCCTACACACAACAGGAAAGTTCATCCAGAGCCATTTTGGAAGTATTAAAAACCCAAAGACTCATACAACTAATAATTACACAACCTAATTATACAAGACTAGTAATTATAAAACAGTGATATAAGTGAGGCTGGAAGTCAGTCAGTGATGTTTAATGTGTTGTAGCCTAGACGACCTCCGCCACTCAGACTCTACAAACACACTACAAAACCTTCCTATGAAAAGTAATTTGACTGCAAACGATCTGAAGAAATAAGCAGCTTTAATCTATCATTCACCTTAAACGCTACAAGTAATTTATAGCCCCTATATTGTACATTATAAACTTTTATCGTTAAAACTCTCAGGAGAGTATATGTCATTTTCGTCTATGTAAAATAATACTAAATTGGAAATGTGTATTTTGTACATTTCGTTGGGAAGTTCAAAGAGGTCAGGCCTGGGGGGGAGGGGGTTAATTAAGTGGTATGGGGTGATAAAATGAATACACTGGATTATTTTAAAACATATATGAGTCTCAAAGAAATCGTATTATGATAACTGCATATGAAAATTTGAATGTCACCTACAGGTATATATTATCAGGAAAATTAAATATAGCGAATATGAAGCATTTTATAGTAATTATTGAACTAGTTCCCCATCTGCCTGCGAGAAAAGGAAGAGGCTTTATACGTACCTGAGTGCAGCTTCCATATTCCCTCTGTTTTGTCTCTCCTGAAAGTGAGCAATTACCCCCGAAGAGGAACTCAACATCCTCACCACCTCATCAAGATTCCTCATCATTCATCATCATCATCACCACCAAACCACAAAGTGGGAGAGGACGCAGAACACTTTCCTTCAGTCTTAGCTAAGAGTCGACATCTTAATAGTCTTCTGTCCGCCTACTGACTCCAGGAATTTTGATGAATTACTGTAAACAATTAAAGAAAGGCAGGAGTGGTTATGTGCAGGTGTGCCACGATAGTTGTGCTGGTGCCTCATTCTATGTGAGAGATGTGGCGTGCCTAGGGCAATATGCTGCACCTCCTTTAGCTATCAGCCTGCCTTGGTTACTCCTAAGTTTTAACAGTAATTTGCCTGGAATTAAAAACTTCTCGAGAGTAAACATGAGGGCAAAGGTCACAAGGTCAACAAGTCAAAAGGGTGTTTGAAGAATGTGACTCAGATATCATGCCTATTCCACACGTACTGTATGTATAACAACTGTGCCAATCAAACAAGCAAGGGCAAAGCGAAAAAGAAAAAATTGTGATGGGTCACAGCTAAGCTTTTGAAGAATGACTTACCTACAACAACACCATAGGTCACAAAGAGCATCTCCAGCGAGGTTGCAAAGGCAGAGGCTAGGAAGCCTAGCGTCATCAAGAGAGAGCCAAATATGAGAGCGAGGCGGCAGCCCCAGCGCTGGATGAAAACTGAGCTTATCGGACCTGTAAATTGTAATGATATTAATTAATATTGTGAATAGAAGCACATTCATCTTAAAATATTAGTGATGTGACAATATAACAATTAGTTACAGCTGTAGAATGTGTGTTTGTGATTACTACCAGGCTACGGTGCCCCGTGGCCTGGTGGCAAAAGCTCTCGCTTCACACGGCGAGGGTCTGGGTTCGATTCCCGACGAAGGGGTGGAAACATCGGACATGTTTCCTTACATCGGTTGTCTACGTTCCCCATCAGTAAAATGGGAACCTGGGTGTTAGTCGACTGGTGTGGGTCGCATCCTGAGACAAAAACTGACCTAATTTGCCCGAAATGCTCTGCATAACAAGTGGCTTTCTATATAGTAGTATGTCATTGATGTCAACTATGGTCTGTATACCTTGTACATGTACTTGTAGTAAATAAAGATATTATTATTATATTATTTTCTATTTGTACTCTACCGGCGCAGAGCTGTGCTAATGCTGTTCCAAAATTTCCATTATTTATAGCAGCTATTATCTTTTGTACCTCGTTCCATTTTTCTACTGTTTGAAAAGAAAACTTTCTAGTATATCTTCTAGTATCACTTCGACACCTTTTGCTCTTATATATGTACCACTGTCGGTGTTTCCATTTTTTGGCTTCACAATTCATAAGTCTGGCAGCTATTTTACACTATGTCTTTGAGCCTTGCGTCTATCTGATGGCTATTTTGATTTTCTCCCAGTTAGCTTTTCAAAACTTTGGGACCCAGTCCCAGGACCCATTATGTACCTCTAATTTTTTTGACTTCCGCCCACACCATGGGTATGAGGTGCATAATCAAGATATTAAACTAGCTAACTAAGCTTTGCAGCTTATCATTGTTTCATATGATCTTGTGTTGCACAGGTCAGACCTGTGCAACACAATTATCCTCAAAGATCTGTTAAGTTATACAATAAATTAAGGACAGATCCTGGACTTCACCTTACGAAAGCCGATAAATCAAATGCGATAGTAATTATGGACAAAGTAGATTATAGTGGAAAAATGAACATGTTATTAGAAGACAGAGAAACTTAAGCGCCTCTTAAAGAGTGGTAGTATGCTGCCATGACTGCCTTCTGGGTGTCTGGTATAACCACTGTGATTTAATATACTAGATTATCTAGGTAAGTCCAGGCGGCAGCGGTCTGTTACGTTTGTGTCCATGGAAAGATTTAGTCCGTCCCCATTAGTGTTCCTGCATCCAGCTCCTCTTTTGGCATCAAAGTTCATCACTATGGCTCATTTGTGACTTAAGTTGCCGTGAATGTTCTCTGGCTGGATGTCATGTGTATTTCAATACATGTTTGTGTACGCCTCTTAACTGTAACAATATCACATATGGACGTTTAATATATCACAGATTGATTTATATTTCCATTATTTTTTTTCCAGTAATAGCATCGTAATTTTTCTTAATTTCGCTGAAACATTTCTTTTTTTGACATACTGTGAAATGAATATGGATTATCTCAGTAAGCAAATAAAGATAAGAGTGCAAGTGAAAGTTGGAAGATACAGAGTAACACTAATAAGAAAGCAAACAGCATTAAGGCTTATTTTTGTTTGCTCAGGGTTGGCAGCATAAACCCTTCAGGATCTTGGTTAAGATACCGTGTGTACTCACCTATATGCGGTTGCAGGGGTTGATTCATAGCTCCTGGCCCCGGCTCTTCTCTGGTCGCTACTAGGTCCACTCTTTCCCGGCTTCAAGAGCCTTATCATACCTCTTCTTAAAGCTACGTATGGATTCTGCCTCCACTACATCACTCTCCAGATTGTTTCACTTCATAACAGCCCTGAAGCTGAAGAAATACTTCCTAAGATCCCTATGACCACTCTGAATTTTTAACTTCTAGTTGTGTCCTCTAGTTCCTGTATCCCATCTCTGGAACATTCTACCTCCTGTTCATCTTCTGAATTCTTCTCAGTAGTATTTTGTATGTCGTTATCATATCCTCCCTAATCCTCCAGTCTTCCAGAGTCATCAGGCTGGCTTCCCTTAACCTCTCCTCATAACACATGCCCTTAGCTCTGGGACTAGTCTTGTTGCAATCTTTTGCACTTTCTCCAATTTCTTGACATGCTTGACCGTGTGTGGGTTCCACATTGGTGCTGCATACTCCAATATAGGCTTGACGTACACAGTGTACAGAGTCTTGAACGATTCCTTACTGAGGTGTCGGAATGCTATTCTTAGGTTTGCCAGGCGCCCATATGCTGCAGCAGTTATTTGGTTGATGTGCACCTCAGGAGATGTGTTCGGTATCATACTCACCCCAAGATCCCTTTTTCTTGAGTGAGGTTTGCAGTCTTTGGCCACAGACTGTACTCTGTCTGCGGTCTTCTTTGCTTCTTTGTGTGTGTGTGTGTGTGAGTAGCAATGACGATCAGGCAAGGAGAGTTGACTAGTTGAGCAATGAGTCACTTCATATGAGTCACTGATGATTGACCTGTGTGATGCCATAGCTATGATTTGTGCACGAGTATGTTGCCCACGTCTCCCTCGCCTCAGGGCAGGTCACGAGGGCAGGTCACGAGGGCAGGTCACGAGGGCAGGTCACGAGGGCAGGTCACGAGGGCAGGTCACTAGAGCATGATACGAGTGTAGATCACGAGTGAAGGTCACGAGGGCAGGTCACGAGAGCATGATACGAGTGTAGATCACGAGTGAAGGTCACGAGGGCAGGTCACGAGGGCAGGTCACGAGTGCAGGTCACGAGAGCATGATACGAGTGTAGATCACGAGTGAAGGTCACGAAGGCAGGTCACGAGGGCAGGTCACGAGTGCAGGTCACGAGAGCATGATACGAGTGTAGATCACGAGTGAAGGTCACGAGGGCAGGTCACGAGGGCAGGTCACGAGGGCAGGTCACGAGGGCAGATCACGAGTGAAGGTCACGAGGGCAGGTCACGAGGGCAGGTCACGAGGGCAGGTCACGAGCTGGTAGACTCACCATATCTGTCCTCAATGTTTTTTTTTCTCCTTTGACATTATTCTGTCAGATTCAATGTAAAAGACACTCAACCTGACGATACTATGTTATTGCGCACAATTGTCATCATCACTTGCAAGAACAAGTGAAGAGAGCATTTGCAAGTTGCAAGACGAAGCTTGAGCAAAACAGGAAGAATCGTGATTATTTTTTTCAAATTATATTTTGTAATTATGTACCATGTACTATTACTACTATTACTCTCTTCACCTGATCAACCAGGCTGTTACTGCTGGCCGTACGTTGGACTGCGTGCGGCCAGCAGTAACAGCCTGGTTGATCAGGCACTGGTCCAACAGGAGGCCTGGTCACAGACCGGGCCGCGGGGGCGTTGACCCCTGGAATTCTCTCCAGGTAGACTCCAGGTAGATTATGTGTATGTACTATTACTACTATGTGTATGTACTATGCATTTCATTTTTTTTTTTTTGGAGATTAAAATATAAATGAAATAATTGGCATATATTTTTGTCTGTATATTCGAATTTCCTATTGTAATCTTATGTGTATTTTGGCATTTATGTAAAGCGTAAATTGCCAAATTTCTAGGTATATATATATGATAAGCAGTATTAAGTCAGTACAACAGCAGCCCTCCTGCTGTGTACTAGTGTACAAAATATTAATTAGTGTGAGACCTCCATAGGTCTTACACTAACTAACCTCCAAGCATGAAGAAGGCATTAACTAGAGACCCCATCCAGGCTGTGTAGGACCGAGACTTGCCAAACTCGGTCAGCATTTGCACAAAGTACATACCTGTTGTGCACAATAATCCTGCAAAGAGACAACAAAAGTATAATGAAAGTAAGACAAAAGAGCTGACACTGCAATAATTAAATTTAAAAAATTTGTTTAGTGGCACACTTTTATTACTCAATTTTTTAAGCTTGAATTTCGTATATGAGTCACTACAAATATGCATTTTAGTCTAGGGTGAGATGGTTGATGAATGAACAAGGTGAAAGACATAACATTTTAAAGGCACTAAAAATTCTGGGTTCAAGATATTTTGAGCTGAAGTACTCACAGGCTCTATACCATAAATAAATTCTATAAAAAATAATATTCCATGTCTGAAGGGATCTCTTTAGCGATCCTCTAGTCCAGAAAAAAAAAATTAAGGTCACGTTTTAACATTTCGAGAGGCCTCTAGTTCTTGGTGAATTTATCTATTTTTAGAGAACCAGAAACCTGCAACTGCTGGGTGAGGAGGCAGGATGTGAGTAATTGAATTCCAAACCTCCTAGACGGCATTTAGCTGCTAAGATATCCTCACTATTCACCTCTGAGGTAAGTGTATGAAAATCCTCTTTGGAGGATGTGCTCACCATAACCTTGATACTCGTAGAGTCCACGGGGAGACTGGTGATTAAGCTGGCTCTAATTTACAGAGTCAAATGAGTATACCCGCGCACAAAGTCCTCTACAGCTATGATCCTTCGACCCAAATGTTGGTTCCATAAACGAGCTGTGATTCAGTGAACCAATGGTTGCTCCACATATATGGTCGTCTTCACACTGGAGAATGGTTCTTAGTGAACTGGTAGTTATGATCATTTTTGACCAAATGAGGTTCTATGAACCAGAGATTAGTTCCATGAACCAGTGGTGTTCCATGAGGTGATTAGCAAAGCAGTGATCAATAATTATATAATCGTAGAGTATCTTAATTGTGTAAATTAAATGTTCCCTCAATATTAGGTCAGACTCCTTATTTTTTAATTTGTTGTTATATACTGCATATATACACTCAGTGGCCACTTTATTAAGTACACTTGTATACTTGCTCGTTATTGCAAATATCTAATGAGCCAATCAGCATCTCAATGAGTAAAAGTGTGCAGACTTAGTTAAGAGGTTCACTCGTTGTTCAGACCGAACATCAGAATGGGGGAGAAATCCGATCTAAGTGACTTGAATTATGGAATGATTGTTGGTGCCAGACAGGTTTGCGTATCTCAGAAACTGCTGATCTGGGAGTTTCATGCATAATATTCTCTAGAGAATACAGTAAATGGTATACCTGGAGAGGGTTTCGGGGGTCAATACCCCCGCAGACCGGTCTGTGACCAGGCCTCATGGTGGATCAGGGCCTGATCAACCAGGCTGATACTGTTGGCCGCACGTAAACCGACGTGCAAACCACAGCCCAGCTGGTCAGGTACTGACTTTAGGTTCCTGTTTACAGCGAGTAGAATGAAAAACACAAAACATGCAGTGAGTGACAGTTCTTTGGGCAAAAATATCTTGATAATGAGAGGTCAGAGAAAAACCAGACTGGTTTAAGCTGACAGGAAGGTGACAGTAACTCAAATGACCACACATTACATCAGTGCTATGTAGAAGAATGTCTCTGAATGCACAAGTCAAACCTTGAAGTGGCTAGGCTACAGCAGCAGATCACACTGGGTTCCACTCGTGTCAGCTGAAGAGAAACTCAGGTTACAGTGGGCACAGGCTCGTCAAAACAAGACAGTTGAAGATGGAAAAGCGTTGCCTTGATTTCTGCTTCAGCATGTACAGATGTTAAGGTCAGAATCTGGTGTAAATCTTCGGAATATGAAAGAAAACAGACACATCTTCATTTCATACTTTATCCTAGTATGAGTACTGTAATCAAGTATTTATCTTTAAACTACAGTGCTTCACACCAACCCTGTGCACGCCAAACAAGTATATCTAAATAATTTTCCTTTGACAATTAAGACCTGATCTTATTCACTAGAATCCCGTTGTTTATGTTAATTATAGAAGCTCCGTCATAAGATTACTAGGACTTGAAATGTAGGCTTCGTCAAGGTGCTGATGAGATGCCAGACACGAGATTCAAGCTAAGTCGTAGTCTCTTGCTCCTCAACGACACCATCACCAGGCACTGTGTGGACAGACTTTCCAAAATCAGACTTATATTCGACCACATAACTACATTTTTTCGAGAATGTGTTTTATACAGATAATTGCGCTAGTAACTTGATGTAGTATAGCAAGACCAAGCCAGACAACTGAAGCTTCAAGAATTTGGCAGAGCAAGTGGACATAGCTTTATACATAACATAATCAAGTGTCTCGTCTTTTGCTGCACACTGAACTCATTTGACAGCTGAGGAGCAGGACATTCATGCCACCTCTAATATTTTTCAATGATCTGAATAAAATCAAGCTACAATCAGAGGAGTCCCGTAGCTCGATCGCTAGCGCACTCAGCTCACACACTGAGGTCCGGAGTTCGAATCTCCGGTACGGCTGGAAAACATTAGGGGCGTGTTTCCATAAGAAACCTGCTGTCCGTCTTCACCCATCAGTATAAAATGGGTACCTGGGTGTTAGTCGACTGGTGTGGGTCGCATTGCCCTGTGTGTTTCTCTATTCATGGTGACTAGTAAATTCATTGTTTCCACTTGTCTGGAAGCTGAGTATGAAGCTGCTGCCCTCGGGGGAACACACTGCTACTTTGGTAAGGGGTTAGACGTCAAGTGGGAGGGGTCACTGCCAGTCCCCATTGTATCAATTAGCTCAGAGATACTCTGTAACTCCCTTGATAGCTCTAACTTTTGCTTTGACTATGATCCCAGCTTCCCAGTCTATGCTAGGACCCTAACTAACTTGAACAGGATTATGAATTGCAAGTGACACTGAACAAGGCTGCCATGACCATGACCATGACCATGACCATGACCAGCTCTGGGGAAAGGGGAGTTCTTGTGTTCATGGGGATGGTTGATACAAGGATTTCCTTACTCCACACTACTGTGGCTCCAATGTAACTGAAGAATCCACAATCACTTAATTGAATCTTCTGGACTCTCAAAACTGCAATTGTTTGTAATTGTAGTATTATGACACCTGGTGAGGGAGTGTTGGCACACTGCTACATGACGCCTAGCTAGTACTTCAAGACTGAGGATGGTCTCCTTGGCTGGTCAAACTGTATACCTTGCTCAAGATGGCAAACAATATGTATACTTACAGAATGTCTTAGAAATGTAAGAATGACAGTTCAATTATAATATTTTTGAACTGGGGATCCTAGCTTGATGAAACAGAATCTAAGCTATATTAAGTCACTAATGACTTGTAGATCAAAGGAACATTGTATAACGTTTGGTCTCTCAGGAGAGAGAAAAGGGTAGGAGGGGGAAATCAGATAGGCTCACCCCCTCTTCCTTTTCCCCCTTCAGTTTCCCCCTAGTGGGGGTGTAATGGTCACTCACTCACCCCCTCCTAGAATGATGGAGGCATAGTGGAATCCGGTTGAATTCATAAGAATATAAGAAAGGAGGAACACTGCAGCAGGCCTGTTGGCCCATACTAGGCAAGTCCTTCACAATCCGTCCCACTAACAGAATATGTACTCAACCCAATTTTCAATGCTACCCAAGAAATAAGCTTAGACAATTCTACCCACTCATGCGCGAGTCCCACTCAAATCCAACCTTTCTCACTCATGAATTTATCCAACCTAAATTTGAAACTACCCAAGGTCCTAGCTTCAATAACCATACTAGGCAGACTGTTCCACTCATCAACTACCCTATTTCCAAACCAATACTTTCCTATATCCTTTCTAAATCTAAACTTATCTAACTTGAATCCATTATTGCGGGTTCTCTCTTGGAGAGATATCCTCAAGAA
This sequence comes from Cherax destructor, assembly GCA_009830355.1. Taxonomy (NCBI): domain Eukaryota; kingdom Metazoa; phylum Arthropoda; class Malacostraca; order Decapoda; family Parastacidae; genus Cherax; species Cherax destructor. The sequence continues at coordinate 38,752 of WNWK01012519.1, forward strand.
ATTATTTATATCCCCTTTGTTAATACCCATTTTCCACTTGTATACCTCGATCATGTCTCCCCTCATTCTACGTCTTACAAGTGAATGTAATTTAAGGGTCTTCAATCTTTCTTCGTAAGGAAGATTTCTAATGCTATGTATTAATTTAGTCATTCTACGCTGAATGTTTTCTAACGAATTTATGTCCATTCTGTAATATGGAGACCAAAACTGAGCTGCGTAATCTAGGTGAGGCCTTACTAATGATGTATAAAGCTGTAATATAACCTCTGGACTTCTGTTGCTAACACTTCTTGATATAAATCCCAGTAATCTATTTGCCTTATTACGTACGCTTAGGCATTGCTGTCTTGGTTTAAGGTTTCTGCTTACCATCACCCCCAAGTCCTTCTCGCAATCTGTATGGCTAAGTTCTACGTTATTTAACTTATAAGTGCTTGGGTTATGGACACTCCCGAGCTTCAGAACCTTGCATTTATCTACATTGAATTGCATCTGCCACTTTTCTGACCACGAATTAAGTTTGTCTAAATCTTCCTGAAGTTCTATGACATCTATGTTTGAATCAATTATCCTACCTATCTTCGTGTCGTCGGCGAATTTGCTCATGTCACTAGTAATTCCCTCGTCAAGGTCATTGATATATATTATAAATAACAATGGGCCTAAGACTGATCCTGTGGAACACCACTTGTTACAAGTCCCCATTCGGATTTAACCCCATTTATGCACACTCTCTGCTTCCTATTAGTGAGCCATGACTCGATCCATGACAGCACTTTTCCCCCAATGCCATGAGCTGCCACTTTCTTTAACAGTCTCTGGTGCGGTACTCTATCAAAAGCCTTACTAAAGTCTAAATAAACAATATCGAATTCTTTATCGTGATCAACAGCCTCAAAGCTTTACTGAAGAAGGTTAATAAATTAGATAGGCAGGAACGGCCCCTCGTGAATCCATGCTGGGTATCATTAATCAAATTATGGTTATCTAGATGGCTTCTAATAATATCAGCTATAATTGACTAGTAATTTGCCTACAATTGAGGTCAGGCTTATTGGGCGGTAGTTTGACGGTAGTGACTTGTCCCCTGCTTTAAAAATAGGAATTACATTAGCCATCTTCCACATATCAGACACTACACCTGTTTGAAGAGATAAATTAAAAATGTTAGATATTGGTTCACAGAGTTCCATTTTGCATTCCTAAGAACCCTTGCAAAAAGCTCATCAGGACCCGGCGATTTATTTTGTTTCAGTCGGTCCAGCTGTTTCATAATCATTTCGCTAGTGACTGTGATATTACATAATTTATCTTCTTCTGGGCCTCTGTAAAAATTAATTACTGGGATATTATTAATGTCTTCCTGTGTGAAAACCGAGGAAAATAATTATTAAAAATAGAGCACATATCATTCTCCTTGTCAGTAAGATGCCCAAAGTTATTTTTAAGGGGACCTATCTTATCCCTAACTTTTGTTCTATAAACCTGGAAAAACTTTTGGGTTAGTTTTTGAATCCCTAGCAACTTTAATTTCATAGTCCCGTTTAGCTTTTCTTATTCCCTTTTTAATGTCCCTCTTAATGTCAGTATACTGATTTATAAGATGACCCTCACCTCTTTTTATGCGCCTATAAATTCCTTTCTTCTGCCCTAAAAGATATTTGAGCCTATTATTCATCCATTTTGGGTCATTTCTACTTGATCTAATTTCTTTATACGGGATAAATGTTCTTTGGGCAGCCTGTATAGTGTTAAGAAAACTGTCATATTGATACCTCTCTTCTTCACCCCAGTCCACAGTTGATAAGTGTTCTCTAAGTCCATTATAATCTGCTAAGCGAAAATCTGGGACCATTACTGAATTATCCCTACTATCATACATCCATTCAATGCTGAAGGTAATTAATTGACTTGTGGTCGCTTGAGCCGAGTTCCTCTGTAATTTCTAAATTATTAACAAGGGTTTCCTTGCTTGCCAGAACCAAGTCAAGTAGGTTATTTCCCCTTGTAGGTTCTGTTACAAACTGCTTCAAAAAGCAATCCTGAACTACTTCTAAAAAGTCGTTAGATTCTAAATTCCCTGTCATGTTATTCCAATCAATCTGACTAAAGTTAAAGTCCCCTAGAATTACTACGTTATCGTGTCTTGTGGCCTTAACAACTTCCTCCCAAAGTAGTCTCCCTTGTTCCCTATCTAAGTTTGGAGGACGGTAAATCACGCCTAAAATCAATTTTCACACCCCTCTGAAAATTCTATCCAGACAGACTCTGTATGTGTTAATTCAGACTTTATACCCGTTTTTATGCAACAATTTAAATGATCACGGACATAGAGTGCCACCCCACCCCTTTCCCGATACTTCTGTCTACTTGGAACAATTTAAAACCCTGAATGTGACATTCGGCAGGCAAGTCCCGATTTTTCATATTAAACCATGTCTCAGTTATTGCAAAAACATCAATATTACCCGTACTTGCAACTAATCTCAACTCGTCCATCTTATTCCTAGCACTACGACTATTGGTGTAATATATATTTAGAGACCTTCCTTTCTCTTTACCCTTCCTGCTCATCTCTGTTTTTCCACTATACCTATTACTGTCCTTGTCATCTAGTGTCACTAGCTTTCCACTATCCACCTTATTCTGCCTATTACTAGTTCTCCTACAACTTATAATATTACTACACTGGGACTTCTCTGTTTTCCCCCCAAAACCCATACCACTAACTATTTCTAGTTTAAAGCCCTAACAGCTCCCTCCACTGCAGTTGCCAGTGCCCCCACCCCAGACCTGGATAAGTGAACCCCATCCCTGGCATACATGTCATTTCTGCCATAGAAGAGGTCCCAGTTGTCAATGAATGTTACTGAATTTTCCTTACAGTATTTGTCCAGCCAGCAATTGACACCAATTGCCCTGGACAGCCATTCATTTCCAACTCCTCTCCTTGGCAAAATACCACATATGACAGGGTTCCCACCCTTCTTCCTAATTATGTCTATTGCTGACCTAAACCTGCTAGTCAGGTCCTCACTCCTACGTCTGCCAACATCGTTGCCTCCAGCACTGAGACAGATAATAGGATTGCTCCCATTACCTCTCATGATGTCGTCCAGACGGCTAACAATATCCTCCATCCCAGCCCCAGGAAAGCAAACCCTCTGTCTCCTACTCCTATCAATCAAACAGAAAGCCCTATCCATGTACCTAACCTGACTGTCCCCAACAACAACAATGTTTTTACCTTCCTTTGTGTCTTTCGTCGTGACGCTCCCAGAAGTCGACTCACATTCATCGGGTAGCACGGAGAATGGGTTCGATGTTTCCACAACATTCTCCTGGGTCTTCGTTGTTTCTACCTCTCCACCCGTCCTCTTGAGCCTTAACTTTGTCCCATGCGTTTTAGCCACTGTCCAGGTTCCTTTCTTGGCTTGAGGATTCTCAACAGGAGGATTACTACGAATCCTCTTGTTTTCCTCAGTCAGTCGCTGTATCTCAAGCTTAGCTACCCTCAGTTCTTCCTTCAGCTGCTGGTAGAGTAGCTCAAGAGAGGACATCTTCTTCAGATTGACAGAGAGCACACAAGACACGTCTTCACTGAGTTATATGTGGTGGAATAAATTCCACCACATATATAAGCCAGCGGAAGGCCTCGGTCAGTTGACCATAAGCTCCAGTGGTGGATCTCATATGACTAAAACCTACATCAGGAAACAATTGTTTTTTTTCCTGACGAATCCTCCCTAACATGACCTTTACCAACTAATCAAGCCGAGGCTCGCGCAATAAACATGAAATATTTATTAAGTTTCTGTAGTTTGCCATAGTGACACTCAGGGTTGAGAAAGCATTCTCACTGAGGCACTCACTGAGGCACTCACTGAGGCACTCTCATTGAGCTAAGTCGAGGGAAGTGAGAGAGTATTTTTCAGAGTAAGTTCAGCAAGTTCAGGATGTTCTTCTTTCACTTTGAGTCAAAAGAAAGTAAGTGATGTTAGAGAATAAAAACGCACGAAACCATGACCGGGAAAATACATAAATAACCTCTCATAAGTTTCATAGCAGAATGAAACTTATTTATAAGTTTCATTCTATGTTATAGTTATTTATACAAGGGATGTTATAGTTATTTATACAAGGGATATTATAGTTATTTATACAAGGGATGTTATAGTTATTTATACAAGGGATGTTATAGTTATTTATACAAGGGATGTTATAGTTATTTATACAAGGGATGTTATAGTTATTTATACAAGGGATATTATAGTTATTTATACAAGGGATGTTATAGTTATTTATACAAGGGATGTTATAGTTATTTATACAAGGGATGTTATAGTTATTTATACAAGTGAGGTTATAGTTATTTATACAAGGGATGTTATAGTTATTTATACAAGGGATATTATAGTTATTTATACAAGGGATATTATAGTTATTTATACAAGGGATATTATAGTTATTTATACAAGGGATGTTATAGTTATTTATACAAGGGATATTATAGTTATTTATACAAGGGATATTATAGTTATTTATACAAGGGATGTTATAGTTATTTATACAAGGGATGTTATAGTTATTTATACAAGGGATATTATAGGTATTTATACAAGGGATGTTATAGTTATTTATACAAGGGATGTTATAGTTATGGAACTCATCTTTAAACCTTCGTCAGCAGCTGCAACAATTTATCAAATCATCCTTACCTTACCTTTGATGAGTTTCGCTCACTACCAGAGCGGCCATGGACCGGGTTTCGGTGCTTGCTGTATACAAGGGATGTCAACCAGTCTGTTGCTGCTGGTGGCCCGCTGCCCCACATATCCGTCACAGCCTGGTTGATCTGCCACCTGGTGAAGATACTTGTCCCGTTTCCCCTTGAATGCTTCTACACTTGTTTCAGCAGTGTTTCTGATGTCTTCTGGTAAGATGTTGAATAGTCTGGGACCCCGGATGTTGATACAGTGTTCCCTTATTGTCCCCACCGCACCCCTGCTCCTTACAGTACAGAGGTACATAATTGGTCCATTGACTGGACTCCAAAGTTTTGATAGCTGAACAAGTTACAGCGGTAATGAACTAGATCTTGTCACAATTATGAAAAGTTACAAAGGTAATGAGCTCCAGGTAGAGCTGGTTACAATCATGACAAGTTACAAAGATAATGAATCATAATCACATCATATATAGTTAAAATCATGAACAAATTACACATACACACACATATATACATACACACACACGCACATACAACAGGCCCAGTTTTCAATCGACATGTGCATAGGACAAAATGGTAACTAATACACATACATACACACACACATACACACACATGGCAATGCTTTATTTACAGGGAGCAAAGTCAGGGTATTTTTCCAGAATGGTTTGTAATATACCACTGTGGATAAAATACTTTGACATATCTTGAACATTTCTGAGTGAGTTGTCTCTGAATTCATTAATTTTATCGCACTCCTTTACATAATGACGCAGGGTGTGACAATAATCCTGCTCCTTACTAGGCTTATTTTGCACTTTCTCCCAAATATCTCACTACAGTATTTTGTTATGGCAGTGTACAGATTTGGGACCAGGTCCTCAAGTACTTTCCAGGTATATATATTATCATGTATATCTCTCTCCTCCGCTCCAATGAGTACATGTTCAAGACTAATTTAGGTGCTTTACTGGCTCAATGTAAGCCGTAAACGATCTCTATTTGTTCCAGCTCTGATATTTCTCCTGCTTTGAACGGGGCCGTCAACACTGAGCAATATTTCAGAGTCACCACTGGCATTATTTCCCTTGTTTTGAAAGTTCTCAATACCGACCCGTCATCCTCCTGGCTGCCGTGATCTTTGTCTTATGTTTTTTGAAAGAAAGGTCAGCTGACATAATTATTCCCAAGTCCTTTACGTGTTCCTTTCGTTCTATGTGGTGACCCTCTTGAGTTTTGTATATAGTGTTCCTTTCAAGTTCTTCATTCTTTCCAAACCTAAGCAGCTGGAACATACCAAAACTGAACGTCATGTTGTTCTTTCTCCTAGGTAGATCTGTTTGTGACTTGATAAAGCTCGCTGTGCGGGCGAAACGTTGCCAATAAAGGACCACATTATACTGCCTTTGTGTTTATTTTTCCATACATGACACCAGCATTGAAGATCTGAAGCCGACTGGATGAGGTGTTCTTAGGTTATAAACGAAAACTTCTAAGAGACGAATGAATCAGAGAAACATACGAGATAAAAATAAATCAGACAAACACTATTAGATATGCCCTTTGGAATGGCAATTAATCAAGCAAAAAAATATAGTCATGCGTCCCTTAATTACAGGGATACATTCTAAGAAAATGCGTCGTTAGGTGATTTCGTCGTTGTGTGAACGTCAGTGTAATCACACAAACCTAGATGGTATAGCCTACTACACACCTAGGCTATATGGTTTGTTTGTTTTTTCATCATAGATTTACTTGTAAGCAGATAATGCACCATGAACATTCCTCTCTATTAACGAAATCCTTTCATTGTTGGGGTCAGTGTTTTCAGACTTTTTAAAGAGTTTGTTGAGGTCTGCAAAAGCTTCAGCTAAACCCTTCACTGTGAATTTTCTTGTGGGTTCCTCTTTTTTCTTCTCCTGCAGGAACCATGATGAATAAAACAACACGAAATTAAATGAAGTATAAGGGAAAATAATGCAATCAAGAGACGCAGTAAACATGTGATGTATGAGGCTGCTGGCGGCGTGACGCCTCGTACTGTTTTACAGTAAACATTTTTTTATAGAATAACGATAAAAATAAATACATAAACCAGTAACATAGTTGTTTATTATCATTATCAACTATTATGTACTGTACATAATTGTATGTGCTTTGCTTTTATACGACTAGCAGCGCAGTAGGTTTGTTTACACCACCGTCGTATATGCGGTCTGTCTGTCGTTGACAGAATCGTCGTTATGCGGTGCATGACTAAACAGTGAAGTATAGCTATGCAATTTCTTATGTAGGCTAACATTATTTTTTATACCTAAATTTTAATAAGGTGAAGTTAAACTGGAAAATTAGTTTTGATGCAAAATGAAAAGTTTTCATTAAAAAAAACTGCATTACTTTGTTAGAACTAGGGCCTAGTAAGTGTTCAGGAGAGTGATGTTCTATCATACATAGATACATATACAGTGTATATATATATATATATATATATATATATATATATATATATATATATATATATATATATATATTTCAATGACAACACTGCGCTAGCCAAGGACTCGAACCCATGTTGTACTGACCCGCTGTCCGGGTGGGGAAAGAAGAGGCGAAGTTGTTAAAATGAAGAATCTAAGAACTTAAGAAGTTTTACGCAAATTTAATTTACATGGTTAAAACTGTTATCCTAACTCAGCCTACTTCAAAATTCAGACAATTTAAGGTATGTGTCTGTCTGTCTCTGTCTGTCTCTGTCTGTCTGTGTCTCTGTCTGTCTGTGTCTCTGTCTGTCTCTGTCTCTGTCTGTCTCTCTCTCTCTCTCTCTCTCTCTCTCTCTGTCTCTCTCTCTCTCTCTCTGTCTCTCTCTCTCTGTCTCTCTCTCTGTCTCTCTGTCTCTCTCTCTCTCTCTCTCTCTCTCTGTCTCTCTCTCTCTGTCTCTCTCTCTCTCTCTCTCTCTCTCTCTCTCTCTTCTGTCTCTCTGTTCTCTCTCTCTGTCTCTCTCTCTCGTCTCTCTCTGTCTCTCTCTCTCTGTCTCTCTCTCTCTCTGTCTCTCTCTCTTCTCTCTCTCTCTGTCTCTCTCTCTCTCTCTCTCTCTCTCTTCTCTCTCTCTGTCTCTCTCTCTCTCTCTCTCTCTCTTCTCTGTCTCTCTTCTCTCTGTCTCTCTCTTCTCTGTCTCTCTCTCTCTGTCTTCTCTCTCTCTCTGTTCTCTCTCTCTCTGTCTTCTCTCTCTCTCTCTGTCTCTCTCTTCTCTGTCTCTCTCTTCTCTCTCTCTCTGTCTCTCTCTCTCTCTCTCTCTCTCTCTCTCTGTCTCTCTCTGTCTCTCTCGTCTCTCTCTCTGTCTCTCTCTGTCTCTCTCTCTCTTCTCTCTCTCTCTTCTCTCTTCTCTCTCTCTCTCTGTCTCTCTCTCTCTGTCTCTCCTCTCTCTCTCTGTCTCTCTCTCTGTCTCTCTCTCTCTCTCTCTCTCTCTCTCTCTCTCTCTCTCTCTCTGTCTCTCTCTCTTCTCTTCTCTCTCTCTCTCTCTCTGTCTCTCTCTCTCTCGTCTCTCTCTCTCTCTGTCTCTCTCTGTCTCTCTCTCTCTCTCTCTCTCTCTGTCTCTCTCTCTCTGTCTCTCTCTCTCTCTCTCTTCTCTCTTCTCTGCTCTCTCTCTCTCTGTCTCTCTCTCTCTCTCTGTCTCTCTTCTCTCTCTGTCTCTCTCTCTTCTCTCTCTCTTCTCTCTCTCTCTCTCTCTCTTCTCTCTCTCTGTCTCTCTCTCTCTCTTCTCTTCTCTCTCTTCTCTCTCTCTTCTTCTCTCTCTTCTCTCTCTCTGTCTCTCTCTCTGTCTGTCTCTCTCTCTCTGTCTCTCTCGTCTTCTCTCTCTCTCTGTCTCTTCTGTCTGTCTCTCCTCTGTCTCTCTCTTCTGTCTCTTTGTCTCTCTCTGTCTCTTCTTCTCTGTCTTGTCTCTGTCTTCTCTCTGTCTGTCTTCTGTCTCTCTCTGTCTCTGTCTTCTCTCTGTCTGTCTCTCTGTCTGTCTCTTCTTTGTCTCTCTCTGTCTGTCTCTCTGTCTGTCTCTCTGTCTGTCTCTGTCTGTCTGTCTGTCTGTCTCTCTCTGTCTGTCTCTCTCTCTCTCTTCTCTCTAGGATTCCGTAATATTTTGAATTTTTTCTTCTTAAATGTCTTATTTCCTTACAATTTTTTCCAACTTCAAAATTACTGAAATACTGTTGTCAGTATATTGTCTGGAAATATGATAATAAAATAATACAAGAAATAGAAGAAACCGGCAGTGTACTGCACAGTAAACACTCTTGCATGAGCATAAGCATTAACAAATAATTTAGTAATACTTATACCAGTGCAGAGCAAAAAAAAAAAATATTAATATGGATTTATATCAATCGATGCAAAGGTGATGAATGACAGACCAGTCCATATAAAAAATTCACAGACTTTTTCCTGTCTTAAGACAGTGTAATTATTTATTATTGATTAACGTCATTTCCTACAGTGCATTGCCCTGTAGGTAATGACTGTCGTAGCTCATGGCTCACCTGAGTTGAGGGCGAACACGCAAAACATAGCGAAGAGGACGACCCATGCCCATCCCGCATCTATGTCAGGGTGTTGTAAAGATGCCTTGTACACTGTCTGCTCCACTGTCTGCTGCTGCTGCTGCTGCTGCTGGAGACACTGAAACAACTTAGGAATATTAGCCTCTTGTGTTAAGTATCAACATTACTAGAGGGATTAATATCAAACTTGCACACGAAAATCACTCCCTATGAAAGCAAAAGACTCGACAGGAGATGCAACATTCCCCCAATGAAAAGCAGGGGCGCCACGAGTACACTGAGAGACAACACAATAAGTGTCCGGGGCCCAAGACTGTTCAACTGCCTCCCAGCATACATATGGGGATTACCAATAGACCCCTAGCTGTCTACTGGACAGGCACCTAAAGTCAGTACCTGACCAATCGGGCTGTGGTTTGTACGTCAGTTTGCGTGCGTCCAGCAGTAACAGCCTGGTTGATCAGACCCTGATCCACCACGAGGCCTGATCTCAGACCGAGCCGTGGGGGACGTTGACCCCCGAAACCCTCTCCAGGTAAACTCCAGGTAATATCGTATTAAGTCCCATTAACTGGTCTTGTAACTATGAGTAGTATGCATTAATTAAGAGGCATCATTATCATTAATACAATGCTCCTATAAATGCTTTAGTTGAATTACACTTAACTGACATTATATTTTTAACAGGCAGGTCTTCCCTCTCTCTCTCTCTCTCTCTCTCTCTCTCTCTCTCCCCTCTCTCACAGACACAGGTTGGCATGAAAGAGAATGAGGTCAACAATATGGGTGAGTGCCCAGCAGAAAAAGAGCCCTGATCAAGTATCCTTCAATCCCAAGAATCCTGCTAGATACACTGATGGGATCACAATTTATCCTTGGACGAGTGACAGGGAATTAGTGTGGAACACTGCCAGAATATGAACTCTCTCTAACATCTACCTGCTAATCACAACAAATATGGAAGATTCAACCTGCTCACTTCTATTTAACATGTTCATACAAGCTGTTGAATGTCCAAGCCCCTCGCATTCAAAACCTCCATTACCCCCTCCCTTCAACCTTTCCTAGGACTGTCAGTAGTGTTACTGTGTACTGTGTAGTATACTTAAATAATCCCAGCTGCTTTACAGATAGGCTCCCTTGCTCTCTGTGACGTCACGAGACCCTCACACGTGAGCGATAGGCTAGAGGCAGTTTCTCTCGGTCATCCTCGCCCCACTCGGTAGACATAGACAAGACAGGCAGGCTCCTGGGCTACCCTACAAGACAGGCAGGCTCCAGGGCTACCCTACAAGACAGGCAGGCTCCTGGGCTACCCTACAAGACAGGCAGGCTCCTGGGCTACCCTACAAGACAGGCAGGCTCCTGGGCTACCCTACAAGACAGGCAGGCTCCTGGGCTCCCTACAAGACAGGCAGGCTCCTGGGCTACCCTACAAGACAGGCAGGGGGTCCTAGCGGTCTGGACCCTACAAGACAGGCAGGCTCCTGGGCTACCCTACAAGACAGGCAGGCTCCTGGGCTACCCTACAAGACAGGCAGGCTCCTGGGCTACCCTACAAGACAGGCAGGCTCCTGGGCTACCCTACAAGACAGGCAGGCTCCTGGGCTACCCTACAAGACAGGCAGGCTCCTGGGCTACCCTACAAGACAGGCAGCTCCTGGCTCACAGGGCTACCCTACAAGACAGGCAGGCTCCTGGGCTACCCTACAAGACAGGCAGGCTCCTGGGCTACCCTACAAGACAGGCAGGCTCCTGGGCTACCCTACAAGACAGGCAGGCTCCTGGGCTCCCTACAAGACAGGCAGGCTCCTGGGCTACCCTACAAGACAGGCAGGCTCCTGGGCTACCCTACAAGACAGGCAGGCTCCTGGGCTACCCTACAAGACAGGCAGGCTCCTGGGCTACCCTACAAGACAGGCAGGCTCCTGGGCTACCCTACAAGACAGGCAGGCTCCTGGGCTACCCTACAAGACAGGCAGGCTCCTGGGCTACCCTACAAGACAGGCAGGCTCCTGGCTATCCTACAATACTCTCTTAATTATACGCCTCCAAGACATGCAACATGTGTATTCCTTACTCCAATATCTCCTCAAGAACCCCCACGACAGGATGACTCCTACCTCTCCTTCCATCCTCCTCAGATTTATATGCCTTTTATTTATCCTGCTTTTTTTCATCCTCTTTAAATGTCCAAACCACCTTAACAATCACTCCTCAGTCATCTGAAGAATACTTTTGTAACTTCTCACCTCCGCCTAATCCCAAACTCCTAATTCTCTGCATAATATTCACACCACGACATCTCTACTGTCTTTAACCTCCTCACTGTAACATTCAAATCCCATGTTCTACACCCATACAACAGCTTTTGCACCGCTATACTCCGGTACATTTCAATTTGTCTATGGTTCACCTCACTGAACCATCCACCACAAAGATGTGAATACATTTATTCCTCCATACTTCCTCCCTCCTTGCCTATATTTTTTGAAACTAATTACCTTGCTCTTTCCTGTGTTTGCTTTTAATTTCCTTTTACCTGCCTTCCCCTCATTTCATTTACCAACCTTTGCAACTTCTCTTCAGAATCTCCCAAAAGAACCGTGTCATGGGCAAAAAAGCATCTATGGCAACTACCACTCCTTACCAGATTCACCATCTTTCAATCACTCACTTCTCTCCAACACCCTAGCATTCACTTTGTTTACAACCCCATCTATAAAAATGTGTAACAACCATGATAACATCACGCATCCCTGTCTATGGCCTATTTTTATTGGAAAATAATCTCCTCTCTTCTACATACTCTAACCTGAGCTTCACCATCCACACAATTGCCTTATGTAACCTACCACCTATTCCAAACATTTGCAACAACTGCCCCACTGCTCTAGAAACCGTCCTATCACATGCCTTTTACAAGTCCATAAATGCAATAAAACCTATCTTACCTTTATCTGATTACTGTTCACCTACTTGCTTCAATGTAAACACTTTGTCTACACAGCCCCTGCCCTTATTAAGCCTCCTTGTTCCTTTGCAATCCTGCTGTCTGTCTTGCCCATAATTAAACTCAAAAACACTGAGTCTAATATCCCTGTTTAGATTTTTAACGTGTTACTGGCGATATATTCTCCTGTCTTGTATTATAATTACATCCTGCGCTTGTTTCTGCGTGGTGCATTCATATAAAAATCGCTTGTGATATCAGAATATACAGAAGGAAAATGAAATAGCTTGAAACTATGCTTGAGGGTCACTGGTGTGACGGGACATGACTTGTAACCAGGCTGCCCATCTTCTGAGGCATCTGTGGCCGAGCGTGGCGTCGAATCCTGCTGACTGCGATCTTTCTCTGTATATACCTCCACTTGTTTTTGCATGGTGCATTGATATATATATATATATACATATATATCAGGGTGACCCAGAAAAGAAACACTTTCACCATCATTCCCACATAATCACTGTCTTTGCAGAGGTGCCCAGATGTGACAGTTTATATGTCACTCCAAACAGCCAATATCCCAAACCCCTCCTTTAAAGTGCAGGCATTCTACTTCCCACCTTCACAAAATATTACACTGCTCACACTCCAACAGTTCATCAGGTCCCAAAAACCATTCCTCTCCAATTACTCTCATCTAACATACTCACACATGCCTCCTGCATATCCAAGCCCCTTGCACACAAAACCTTTTTTACCCCCTCTCTCCATGCTTTCCTAGGACGACCCCTACCTTCTGCAGATATATATACAGTCATCCAATTTTGCTCCATCCTCTCTAAATGACCAAACCACCTCAACAACCAATCCTCATCTGAAGTCTCTGAATATTACTTTGAGTAACTCCACACCTCCGAATTTCCACACTACGAATTCTCTGCATAATATTTACACCACACATTGCCCTTAGACAGGACATCTCCACTGCCTCCAGCCGCCTCCTCACTGCAGCATTTACAACCCATGCTTCACACCCATATAAGAGTGTTGGTACCACTATACTCTCGTACATTCCCTTCTTTGCCACCATGAATAATGTTTTTAGTCTCCACAGATACCTCAACGCACCGCTCACCTTTTTTAATTCATCAATTCTAACACCCAGCATCCTTAAATCCATTAACAAAAGGCACCAATATGAAAAACAATACAGAAGGGGTCTAATAACCAGAGAACAATCCAAACGCTACTCATCAATCCTTACCAGCCTGATAAGAAGATCAAAAAAATTGTATTATGAGAACAGACTCCAGAACATAAAAGGTGATATGAAAAAGACCTGGAAGACCCTATCTGCAATTCTAGGAAATAATAAGATAGCGAAAAACAACACCATCAAATTATCAAGAGCAGATGAACCCCTACTCTCACCTACTGAGACAGCAAACAGACTTAATGTTTTCTTCTCCACCATAGGAAAGAATCTAGCGAGTAAAATCAAGCTCAAACACCCGTCCAACAGACTACCTCACAAACACTTACCCTAATACGCTATTCCTAGCTCCTACCAACCCAATTGAAGTCTCGCTCATAATCAACACCCTTAAAAACAAGGAAGGAGACATAAACAGCTTACCAACTTTTATGTACAAAAGCTTCACAGGTACTGTCACCAATTATAGCAACACTATTCAATAAATCCATTGAAGCCTCTACCTTTCCATCAATTCTCAAAATAGCTAGGGTCACCCCGATCCACAAAGGAGGTGATCAAACAGACCTGAATAATTATAGACCAATTTCTAATTTACCATTGCTTTCTAAAATCTTCGAAAAATTAATTATAACAAATCTATTCCTACCTCGTCCCCACACAATGTACTCAACCCTGTATTTGGATTCAGGACAACAAGAGCACAAACGATGCTATTAAAGTTTATTAAATTCGCATTGAAAAAGGAACCCGGGCTTATTTCTCCAAATTTTGTAATACCTGATTTTTCCACAAAAAAGAACCCATGGATGGGGGAAAAATAAAACAATAAAAACCTAGGAACACAAAAAGGAATTTACAAAAAATTGTTGTTTAAGGATTCCTCCTTTTTTTTTTTTTTTTTTTTTTTTTTTTTTTTTTTTTTTTTTTTTTTTTTTTTTTTTTTTTTTTTTTTTTTTTTTTTTTTTTTTTTTTTTTTTTTTTTTTTTTTTTTTTTTTTTTTTTTTTTTTTTTTTTTTTTTTTTTTTTTTTTTTTTTTTTAAAATGTGCTAAAATCGTATTTAATTGCATATTTCGACGTTTTAGAGCGGTTTGATTGCTTTTCTGGCAAAACTCATTTTTCAGCTAAAATACTTAGATATTCACACTTTTAAATAGAATTTCTACTGCAATTGAAATTTATGGGAAAAGTAAGCAAAATTTTATGATTTTCTTTTAGGAAGCTTACTCATAGGTATATTTTATCTAAAAAAATAGTTTTTGAGAAAATCCTTGAAAATGCCTTGAAACGTCAAAAAATGCAATAAAATAACGTTTTATAGCATTTTTGAATATTTATAAATTATTTACATATTTTTAAAAAATCCCATTAAAAATTTATAAAAATAAATATTAATTTAGAATATTTCATATTATTTTCGAAAAATACATGAAACATTAAAAATCTCAGAAAAATGTGCTAAAATCGTATTTTATTGCATATTTCGACGTTTTAGAGCGGTTTGAGTGCTTTTCTGGCAAAACTCATTTTTCAGCTAAAATAATTAGATTTTCACACTTTTAAATAGAATTTCTACTGCAATTGAAATTTATGGGAAAAGTAAGCAAAATTTTATGATTTTCTTTTAGGAAGCTTACTCATAGGTATATTTTATTTAAAAAATAGTTTTTCAGAAAATCCTTGAAAATGCCTTAAATCGTCAAAAAATGCAATAAAATCAAGTTTTATAGCATTTTTGAATATTTATTAATTATTTACATATTTTTAAAAAATTCCATTAAAAATCTATAAAAATCAATATTTTTATAGAATATTTCATATTATTTTCGAAAATACATGAAACATTAAAAGCTCAGAAAAATGTGCTAAAATCGTATTTTATTGCATATTTCGACGTTTTAGAGCGGTTTGAGTGCTTTTCTGGCAAAACTCATTTTTAGCTAAAATACTTAGATTTTCACACTTTTAAATAGAATTTCTACTGCAATTGAAATTTATGGGAAAAGTAAGCAAAATTTTATGATTTTCTTTTAGGAAGCTTACTTATAGGTATATTTTATCTAAAAAAAATAGTTTTTCACAAAATCCTTGAAAATGCCTTAAATCGTCAAAAATGCAATAAAATCAAGTTTTATAGCATTTTTTAATATTTATTAATATTTACATATTTTTAAAAATCCCATTAAAAATCTATAAAAATCAATATTTTTTAGGAATATTTCATATTATTTCCGAAAAATACATGAAACATTAAAAAGCTCAGAAAAATGTGCTAAAATCGTATTTTATTGCATATTTCGACGTTTTAGAGCGGTTTGAGTGCTTTTCTGGCAAAACTCATTTTTCAGCTAAAATACTTAGATTTTCACACTTTTAAATAGAATTTCTACTGCAATTGAAATTTATGGGAAAATAAGCAAAATTTTATGATTTTCTTTTAGGAAGCTTACTCATAGGTATATTTTATCTAAAAAAATAGTTTTTCACGAAAATCCTTGAAAATGCCTTAATCGTCAAAAATGCAATAAAATAAGTTTTATAGCATTTTGAATATTTATTAATTATTTACATATTTTAAAAAAATCCCATTAAAAATCTATAAAAATCAATATTTTTATAGAATATTTCATATTATTTTCGAAATATACATGAAACATTAAAAAGCTCAGAAAAATGTGCTAAAATCGTATTTTATTGCATATTTCGACGTTTTAGAGCGGTTTGAGTGCTTTTCTGGCAAAACTCATTTTTCAGCTAAAATACTTAGATTTTCACACTTTTAAATAGAATTTTACTGCAATTAAATTTATGGGAAAAGTAGTAAAATTTTATGATTTTCTTTTAGGAAGCTTACTATAGGTATATTTTATCTAAAATGTTTTTCAGAAAACCTTGAAAATGCCCTTAATCGTCAAAATGCAATAAAATGTTTTAACATTTTAATATTATTAATATTTACATATTTTAAAAATCCCATTAAAAATTAAAATCAATATTTTATAGAATATTTCATATTATTTTCGAAATACATGACATAAAACTCAGAAATGTGTAAATCGTATTTATTCTTTTCGACGTTTTAGAGGGTGAGGCTAAAACTCATTTGCTAAATGATTTCCCTTTAATAAATTCTGCAATTATTTATGGAAAATAAGCAAAATTTTATGATTTTCTTTTAGGAAGCTTATCATAGGATTTATAAAAAATGTTAAAACTGAAATCTTAAATCGTCAAAAATGCAATAAAATCAAGTTATACATTAATATTAAATATTTACTTTTTTAAAATATTAAAAATCTATAAAAATCAATATTTTATAGAATATATAATTTTCGAAAATACATAAACATTAAAGCTCAGAAAAATGTGCAAATCGATTATGCATTTGACGTTTTAGAGCGGTGATGTTACAACTATTTAGCTAAAATTAGATTTCACTTTATAAATTTCTACCATTGAAATTTATGGGAAAAAGCAAAATTTATATTTTTTAGAACATATAGGATATTTTATCTAAAATGTTTCCGAAAATCCTTGAAAATGCCTTAAATCGTCAAAATGCAATAAATGTTTTATACATTTAATATAATAATTATTAATATTTTTAAAATCCATTAATCTATAAATCAATATTTTTATGAATATTTCATATTTTCGAAAATCATGAAACATTAAAGCTCAGAAAAATTTGCTAAATCATTTTATTGATATTTCGACGTTTAAAGGTTTGATGCTTTTCTGGCAAAACTCATTTTTCACTAAATCTTAGATTTTCCCTTTAAATGAATTACTGCAATAAATTTTGGAAAATAAGCAAAATTTTATGATTTTCTTAGAGCTATGGTATATTTTATCTAAATAGTTTAAAAACTGAAATCCTATCTCAAAAATGCAAAAAATAAGTTATAAAATAAATTTTTATAAATATTTCATATTATTTTCGAAAATACATGAAACATTAAAGCTCAGAAAATGTGCTAAAATCGTATTTTATTGCATATTTCGACGTTTTAGACGGTTGAGGCTTTTTGGGAAAACTATTTTTCAGCTAAAATACTTAGATTTTCACACTTTTAAATAGAATTTCTACTGCAATTGAAATTTATGGGAAAAGTAAGCAAAATTTTATCATTTTCTTTTAGGAAGCTTACTTATAGGTATATTTTATCTAAAAAAATAGTTTTTCCGAAAATCCTTGAAAATGCCTTAAATCGTCAAAAAATGCAATAAAATAAAGTTTTATAGCATTTTTGAATATTTATTAATTATTTACATATTTTTAAAAAATCCCATTAAAAATCTATAAAAATCAATATTTTTATAGAATATTTCATATTATTTTCGAAATATACATGAAACATTAAAAAGCTCAGAAAAATGAAATCATATTTATAGATATTTCATATATTTTCGAAAATAAGAAACATTAAAAGCTCAGAAAATTGCAAATCGATTTTATGATATTTGACGTTTTAGAGGTTTGATGCTTTCTGAAAACCATTTTTAGCTAATACTTAGATTTTCACACTTAAATAGAATTTTACTGCATAATTTATGGGAAAATACAAAATTTTATATTTTTTTTAGAAGTTATATAGGATATTTTATCTAAAATAGTTTCGAAAACTAAAATCCTTAATCGTCAAAAAATCAATAAAAAAGTTATAAATCAATATTAATTTAGAATATTTATATTATTTTCGAAATAAGAAACATTAAACTAGAAAATTGTAAATCGATTTTTTTATTTCGAGTTTTAGCGGTTTGAGGTTTTGGAAAACTCATTTAGCTAAAATCTAATTTTACACTTTTAAATAAATTTCACTGCAATTGAAATTTGGGAAGTACAAATTATGATTCTTTTAGGAAGCTCATAGGTATATTATCTAAAAATAGTTTTCCAAAATCTTGAAAATGCTTAATCTCAAATGCAAAATAAGTTTATAGCATTTAATATTTATTAATATTTACATATTTTTAAAACATTAAACTATAAAAATCAATATTTTAGAATATTTCATATTTTGAAAACTGAAACATTAAGCTCAGAAATTAACATTTTATTGCATTTGACGTTTTAGAGGTTATGTTTAAAACTATTCTAATAGATTTCACACTTAAATAATTTACAATAATTTATGGAAGAAGCAATTGATTTTTTAAGCTATGGATATTTTATCTAAAAGTTTCAAAACCGAAATTACGTCAAAGCAAAAAGTTATAAAAAATTTATATTTAAAATTTTCATATTTTTCAAAAAAACAGAAAATAACTCAGATGTCTAAACATTATTGTATTTACGTTAGCTTGAGTTTCTGGAACTTTATAAATATTAATTTTCACATTTAATAGATTTCATGAAATTTAGGAAAGAAGCAAAATTTTATATTTTCTTAGAAGCTTACTATGGTATTTTATCTAAAAGTTTAACCTTGAAACCTATCAAATGCAAATAGTTTTATAATTTAATTTTTAATTATTTAAATTTAAATCCATTAAAAATTAAAAAATCAAATTTTAGAATATTATTGAAATACATGAAACATTAAAAAGCTCAGAAAATGTGCTAAAATCGTATTTTATTGCATATTTCGACGTTTTAGAGCGGTTTGAGTGCTTTTCTGGCAAAACTCATTTTTCAGCTAAAATACTTAGATTTTCACACTTTTAAATAGAATTTCTACTGCAATTGAAATTTATGGGAAAAGTAAGCAAAATTTTATGATTTTCTTTTAGGAAGCTTACTCATAGGTATATTTTATCTAAAAAAATAGTTTTCAGAAAATCCTTGAAAATGCCTTAAATCGTCAAAAAATGCAATAAAATAAGTTTTATAGCATTTTGAATATTTATTAAATATTTACATATTTTTAAAAATCCATTAAAAATCTATAAAAATCAATATTTTATAGAATATTTCATATTATTTTCGAAATATACATGAAACATTAAAAAGCTCAGAAAAATGTGCTAAAATCGTATTTTATTGATATTTCGACGTTTTAGAGCGGTTTGAGTGCTTTTCTGGCAAAACTCATTTTTTAGCTAAAATATTAATTTTCACACTTTTAAATAAATTTTACGCAATTGAAATTTATGGGAAAAGTAAGCAAAATTTTATGATTTTCTTTTAGAAGCTTACTCATAGGTATATTTTATCTAAAAATAGTTTTTCAGAAAATCCTTTGAAAATGCCTTAGAATCGTCAAAAAATGCAATAAAATCAAGTTTTTAGCATTTTGAATATTATTAATATAAATTTTAAAAATCCATAAAAATCAAAAATCATTTTTTATAGAATATTTCATATTATTTTCGAAAAATACATGAAACATTAAAACTCAGAAAAATGTGCAAAATCGTATTTTATTGCATATTTCGACGTTTTAGAGCGGTTTGAGTGTTTTCTGGAAAACTCATTTTTAGCTAAAATGATTTATTTAAATAGAAATTTGAAATTTAAATTATGGAAAAAAGAAAATTTATATTTTTTTTTAGGAAATTACTCTTATATATTTTATCTAAAAAAAAGTTTAAAAACCTTTTAAAAAGCCTTAAATCAAAAAAAAGCAATAAAAAAAGTTTTTTAGCATTTTAATATTTATTAAATTTTTTCATATTTTTAAAAAATCCAAAAAAAATTTTAAAAATAATATTTTTAAAAAATTTATATTATTTTGAAAATAAAGAAAATTAAAAACTCAGAAAAATGTGCAAAATCGTATTTTTTGATATTTGACGTTTTGACGGGTTTGGGGTTTTTTTTTAAAAAATATTTTTTACTAAAATTAGATTTTCAATTTTAAATAAATTTCACGCAATTAAATTTATGGGAAAATAAAAATTTTTTATTTTCAAAGCTTTTTATAGGATATTTTATCAAAAAAAAAAATTTTCAAAAAACCTTGAAAATGCCTTAAAACTCAAAAAAGCAATAAAATAAGTTTTAAATTTTTTTTTAATTAAATATTTCCATATTTTAAAAATCCCCTTAAAAAACAAAAAATCAAATTTTTTATAAAAATTTCATATTATTTTCGAAAATACTGAAACTAAAAAGCCAAAAA
>WNWK01012520.1:0-59260 GCA_009830355.1 Cherax destructor
AACTCCCCGAGGAGTCCCTCTTTAAGTAGCCCCCCCAACAAAGAAAATTCCCCCCCAATAACTTTTTCCAGCGCAAGAGTTCCCCTCTCAGGTAACTTTCCCAGTAAGAAGGAACTCTGCTGCTGGAAGATATTAAGAAAACATAAGTCAAGTTTAGTCGGGGTTAAGTTATACAGATTTGAATGGGTCGTCCCGCAGTTACTAAAAACAACAGACATAGCCCCACTCCACAAAGACGGCAGTAAAGCAATAGCAAAGAACTACAGACCAATAGCGCTAACGTCCCATATCATAAAAATCTTTGAAAGGGTTCTAAGAAGCAAGATCCCCACTCATTAAAAACCCATCAATTACACAACCCAGGGCAGCATGGGTTTAGAGCAGGTCGCTCCTGTTTGTCCCAACTACTGGACCACTACGACAAGGTCCTGGATGCTCTAGAAGACAAAAAAATGCAGATGTTATTTACACAGACTTTACAAAAGCCTTTGACAAGTGTGACCATGTTGTAATAGCACACAAAATGCGTGATAAAGGAATAACAGGAAAAGTGGGTAGATGGATCTAAAATTTTCCCTAACAAGTACAACACAAAGAGTAGTAGTCAACAGAGTAAATCTGAGGCGGCTACAGTGAAAAGCTCTGTTCCACAAGGCACAGTACTCGCTCCCATCCTGTTCCTCATCCTCATATCGGACATAGACAGGATATAAGCCACAGTGCCGTGTCTTCCTTTGCAGATGACACCCGAATCTGTATGACAGTGTCCACCGTTGAAGACACTGCAAGACTCCAAGTAGACATAAACCAAATTTTTAAATGGGCTGCAGAAAACAATATGAAGTTCAATGATGAGAAATTTCAATTACTCAGATATGGAAAACGTGAAAAAATTAAAATTTCATCAGAGTACAAAACAAATTCCAACCACACAATAGAGCGAAAAACTAATGTCAAAGACCTGGGAGTGATCATGTCAGAGGATCTCACCTTCAAGGACCATAACACCGTAGCAATCGCATCTGCTAGAAAATGACAGGATGGATAATGAGAACCTTCAAAACCAGGGATACCAAGCCCATGTTGACACTTTTCAGGTCGCTTGTTCTATCTAGGATGGAATATTGCTGCACACTAACTGCACCTTTCAAGGCAGGTGAAATTGCTGACCTAGAAAATGTGCAGAGAACACTTAAACGCTTGAAGTTCCTAAACCTGTACTTTCTGGAACGCAGGCGGGAGAGACACATTATTATATACAAGTGGAAAATTCTCGAGGGATTAGTACCAAACTTGCACACGAGAGTCACTCCTACGAAAGCAAAAGACTCGGCAGGCGAAGTAACATCCCCCAATGAAAACAGGGTGCCACTAGCACGTTGAGAGACAACACAATAAGTGTCAGGGGCCCAAGACTGTTCAACTGCCTCCCAGCATACATCAGGGGGATTACCAACAAACCCCTGGCTATCTTCAAGCAGGCACTGGACAGGCACCTAAAGTCGGTACCTGACCAGCCAGGTGTGGTTCGTACGTTGGACTGCGTGCGGCCAGCAGTAACAGCCTGGTTGATCAGGCTCTGATCCAACATGAGGCCTGGTCACAGACCGTGCCGCAGGGGCGTTGACCCTGGAACTCTCTCCAGGTATACCGCCTCAAGAAACAAACAAATTAATAACAGGCCGTGACACGTCTGGCAAGGGGGTAAATCAGTAACACCAGGAAACGTTCACATTTGTACTCTTACCATTCGTCTTCCAGA
This sequence comes from Cherax destructor, assembly GCA_009830355.1. Taxonomy (NCBI): domain Eukaryota; kingdom Metazoa; phylum Arthropoda; class Malacostraca; order Decapoda; family Parastacidae; genus Cherax; species Cherax destructor. The sequence continues at coordinate 1,763 of WNWK01012520.1, forward strand.
AATAATTTCAATAATAATAATAATAAAATATTAGTAATGATAGTAATAAATATAATAATAATAATAATAATAATAATAATAATAACTATAATAATAATAATAATTATAATAATAATAATAATAATAATAATAACAATAATAATAATAATAATAATTATTATTATTATTATTATTATTATTATTATTATTATATTTATTACTATCATTACTATTATTTTATTATTATTATTATTGAAATTATTTCTGGAGGACGAATGGTAAGTGTACAAATGTGAACGTTTCCTGGTGTTACTCATTTACCCCCTTGCCAGACGTGTCACGGCCTGTTATTAATTTGTTTGTTATTATTATTATTATTATTATTATTATTATTATTATTATTATTATTATTATTACTATTATTATTATTATTATTATTATTATTATAAAATAATAATAATACAGAGTCTAATTATTACCTCCAAATCTGCTAATCACTGAAGGAGGTCAATTTTTATATTTTTATTCTTGAGTAAGCGTTAAGAGTGTAGGCGTCATACACGGCCTAGGCAGAAGTTGATAGTCATATTTGATCAGAGGAAAGAGTCATCGGCAGTTCCTTGAATTAAGAATCCTTCATCTATATCATGATGACTGGTCGTAAGCCACTGTTACAACTACACCTGTGGTAACAACTGTCACCATTAGGCAAGTGTTAGGTGTTGTTACCACTAGACTAGTGGTACCTGCTGTTACCACTAGACCAGTGGTAGCTGCTGTTACCACTAGACCAGTGGTAGCTGCTGTTACCACTAGACCAATGGTAGCTGCTGTTACCACTACACCAGTGGTAGTTGCTGTTACCACTACACCAGTGGTAGCTGCTGTTACCACTACACCATTGGTAGCTGCTGTTACCACTACACCATTGGTAGCTGCTGTTACCACTACACCATTGGTAGCTGCTGTTACCACTACACCAGTGGTAGCTGCTGTTACCACTACACCAGTGGTAGCTGCTGTTAAAACTACACCAGTGGTAGCTGCTGTTACCACTACACCAGTGGTAGCTGCTGTTACCACTACACCAGTGGTAGCTGCTGTTACCACTACACCAGTAGTAGCTGCTGTTACCACTACACCAGTGGTAGCTGCTGTTACCACTACACCAGTGGTAACTGCTGTTACCACTACACCAGTGGTAGCTGCTTTTACCACATTACCAGTGGTAGCTGCTGTTATCACTACACCAGTGGTATCTGCTGTTACCACTACACCAGTGGTAGCTGCTGTTACTACTACACCAGTAGTAGCTGCTGTTACCACTACACCAGTGGTAGCTGCTGTTACCACTACACCAGTGGTAACTGCTGTTACCACTACACCAGTAGTAGCTGATGTTACCACTACACCAGTGGTAGCTGCTGTTACCACTACACCAGTGGTAACTGCTGTTACCACTACACCAGTGGTAACTGCTGTTACCACTACACCAGTGGTAACTGCTGTTACCACTACACCAGTGGTAACTGCTGTTACCACTACACCAGTGGTTCCTAACCTTAATAAGGTGTCGACTGTTCCCTCTCAGTTGTCTTAATTTTTTCTACTTTATTACACCATAAACAAGAGAAAACGTGAAGTAAATATATTACAACGTTATGAGTAAGAAATTGCAGTATATACTTTCATTTATAATAAGTTAAAATTCATTAAATAGTCTTGTTTTTATGTTTTTATGTTTTAGGTTTTGTTCTTATGTGCAGAAGTGTTGGAAAAATGCCTCACAATTGGTGGTGGCAAAAAGCACGAGAACCTTTATTTCTTTGTTTATTGTGGGAACGTTTTGAGTTTATTCAAATTCTATTCGGATTCCTTTATCAAGTTTCAGTTCATCCTGGAGTTTACCTGGAGAGGGTTTTGGGGGTCAACGCCCCAGCGGCTCGGTCTGAGACCAGGCCTCATGGTGGATCAGGGTCTGATCAACCAGGCTGTTAATGCTGGCCGCACGCAGACTGATGTACGAATCACAGCCTGGTTGGTCAGGTACTGACTTTAGGTGCCTGTCCAGTGCCTTCTTGAAGACTGCCTGGGGTCTATTGGTAATCCCCCTTATATATGCTGGGAGGCAGTTGAACAGTCTTGGGCCCCGGACACTTATTGTGTTGTCTCTCAGTGTACTCGAGGCGCCCCAGCTTTTCATTGGGGGAATGTTGCATCTCCTGCCGAGTCTTTTGCTCTCATAGAGAGTGATTTTCGTGTGCAAGTTTGGTACTAATCCAGATCATCTTTCATTGTATCATTGTCGCCCATGTAAGGCAAATTAAAAATAAATGAGTTCCTCATCCAACCCTCGGCCACAGAAGCCTCTCCCTGGTAAAATTAAAATATAGTTATTAATTTTCTTTTTAAATTAATAATAATTATTGATTCATAATAATAATAGCAACAAATTTAATAGTTACCCTATTACATCACATTATATGAATTTAACTATACAAACCTGCTACACCGGCGTCCACAACACCACTAAGAATGTTGAAAATGGTATTTAAATACCAAGAACTTATGAGGAAGATACACGTGACAACTGTTTTTTTCACACCGTTCAAACGAAAACGGCATACACCACAAACGTAAAAAATAATAATGAAATTTACAAAATTTGTTAAACAAAACAAAAAATAGTCTTTTATAGACATGGTATTTTGCATTTATCAGTGTATCTCCTAGGTACCGCCCCCCCCCCCACTCCCCTTGGTAAAGAACCCCTCAGTTAGAGGGCATCCAGGTGATGGTCACGCCGAACACTGTTACAAAGTTAATGTTCTGCAGCAGTGTTGGTGAAGAACATCATCAGACAGAACAGTCAAAACGTTTACAGGCAGGTGAAGGTCGTCATGACCTGAACCTTTCCTAGATCGTTGTATGTTAGCCAGACTTTCACTGTGTCTGCCCAGTTGTTCCTAGTGTAGTGTGAGTCATTGACCACTGTGCTTGTGTCTTGTTGTGTGAGTCATTGACCACTGTGTTTGTGTCTTGTTGTGGGAGTCATTGACCACTGTGTTTGTGTCTTGTTGTGGGATTCATTGACCACTGTGTTTGTGTCTTGTTGAGTGAGTCATTGACCACTGTGTTTGTGTCTTGTTGTGGGATTCATTGACCACTGTGTTTGTGTCTTGTTGTGGGAGTCATTGACCACTGTGTTTGTGTCTTGTTGTGTGAGTCATTGACCACTGTGCTTGTGTCTTGTTGTGTGAGTCATTGACCACTGTGTTTGTGTCTTGTTGTGGGAGTCATTGACCACTGTGTTTGTCTTGTTGTGTGAGTCATTGACCACTGTGTTAGTGTCTTGTTGTGGGAGTCATTGACCACTGTGTTTGTATCGTGTTGTGGGAGTCATTGACCACTGTGTTTGTATCGTGTTGTGTGAGTCACTGACCACTGTGCTTGTGTCTTGTTGTGTGAGTCACTGACCACTGTGCGTTGTCTTGTGTGAGTCATTGACCACTGTACTTGTGTCTTGTTAGAGTCATTGTAACGTGTGGGTTCTAGGAGTCTTGTAACTTTGAGCACAGCAGGGTAGGAAGCTGGTTTAAGGGCTAGGCTGATATAACTTGCTGGATGGCTTATGGCTAGGCACTCCTCCCCACAGACTGGCTTATCTGACTTTGCTTAATTTGCAAAATCCGGGTCTACCCTTCGAAGGTTTTAACAAATAGAGATAAGGCACAAAACTGACCAGGAAACAGTGTAGACAGGCTGAAGAATGCTGGATTCGGTTGGTAGCTGGCGTCGGTTGCTGGCTTGGGTTGGTAGCTGGCGTCGGTTCTCTAGTCCTAGCAATGGCACACAAGATGTCCGCCGGCTTTGTAGAGTTTATCTCCTTGTATTACAGTAATCGTCAGATGTACGGACACACCGATGCTCACCAGTTATCGTGTGGGTTCTAGGAGATATGGTGTACGTAGAGAAAAACACTTGTGCTTGGTAACAAGTATGTATTGACTCACTCTTTGGATTTGCGAAGGACTAACAGGTTAGGCTGGCACTTGTTAGCAACCACAAGTGCGTTTCTCTACGTCCATCATATCTCCTAGAACCCACACGATAATTGACAGCTGTGCTTGTGTCTTGTGTGAGTCATTGACCGCTGTGCTTGTGTCTTGTGTGAGTCATTGACCGCTGTGCTTGTGTCTTGCGTGAGTCATTGACCGCTGTGCTTGTGTCTTGTTCTGTGAGTCATTGTCCACTGTGCTTGTGTCTTGTTGTGTGAGTCATTGACCACTGTGCTTGTGTCTTGTTGTGTGAGTCATTGATCACTGTGTTTGTGTCTTGTTGTTTGAGTCATTGACCGCTGTGCTTGTGTCTTGTTGTATGAGTCATTGACCACTGTGCTTGTGTCTTGTTGTATGAGTCATTGACCACTGTGCTTGTGTCTTGTTGTTTGAGTCATTGACCACTGTGCTTGTGTCTTGTTGTGTGAGTCATTGACCACTGTGCTTGTGTCTTGTTGTGTGAGTCATTGATCACTGTGCTTGTGTCTTGTTGTGAGAGTCATTGACCACTGTGCTTGTGTCTTGTTATATGAGTCATTGACCACTGTGCTTGTGTCTTGTTGTATGAGTCATTGACCACTGTGCTTGTGTCTTGTTGTGTGAGTCATTGTCCACTGTGCTTGTGTCTTGTTGTGAGAGTCATTGACCACTGTGCTTGTGTCTTGTTGTGCGAGTCATTGACCACTGTGCTTGTGTCTTGTTGTGTGAGTCATTGATCACTGTGCTTGTGTCTTGTTGTGTGAGTCATTGATCACTGTGCTTGTGTATTGTTGTTTGAGTCATTGACCACTGTGCTTGTGTCTTGTTGTGTGAGTCATTGACCACTGTGCTTGTGTCTTGTTGTGTGAGTCATTGACCACTGTGCTTGTGTCTTGTTGTTTGAGTCATTGACCACTGTGCTTGTGTCTTGTTGTATGAGTCATTGACCACTGTGCTTGTGTCTTGTTGTTTGAGTCATTGACCACTGTGCTTGTGTCTTGTTGTGTGAGTCATTGACCACTGTGCTTGTGTCTTGTTGTGTGAGTCATTGACCACTGTGCTTGTGTCTTGTTGTGTGAGTCATTGATCACTGTGCTTGTGTCTTGTTGTTTGAGTCATTGACCGCTGTGCTTGTGTCTTGTTGTATAAGTCATTGATCACTGTGCTTGTGTCTTGTTGTGTGAGTCATTGATCACTGTGCTTGTGTCTTGTTGTGTGAGTCATTGATCACTGTGCTTGTGTCTTGTTGTGAGAGTCATTGACCACTGTGCTTGTGTCTTGTTGTCGAAGTAATTGACCACTGTGCTTGTGTCTTGTTGTTGGAGTCATTGGATACTGTGCTTGTGTCTTGTTGGGTGAGTCATTGAGCACTGTGATTAATATTATTGTTAATATTAAACTCATTTGGGTTTCATCTATAGCATGGGGAATGAGAGACATCAATCAGGTTCAATTTCTTGGATAATGATCCTCTTACCTGCGTCTTGGTCTGTCCCGTGTCTTCGTTATATATCCTCAACACATACTGTATATATAATCTTCATTTATACCTGTCTCCAATTTCTGTAACTGAAAATTATTTGTATGGAATTCAATAAAGATAAAATTATTACAAGATACGAAGGAGATATAGGAAGGAAAAGCAATTGAGTATGAGTAAGGAACCCTGTAGGTTACCTGTAGTTACTTCTCGGGGTTACCGCACCTCGCAGTCCGGTCCATGACCAGACCTTCTAGTTGCTGGCCTTATCTTATGCACCACAGCCCGGCTGATCAGGAGTCTGTTGGTAATTTACCTTATGTATGCCGGAAGTGTTGAATAGTGATCCCTTTGAGTTCTCTCTCAGGTAAACTCACTGACCCACTACTTTTTACCTGAGGTGTCTTGCACCTGCCAAGTGTTACAAAATGACACGATATCTATTTACAATAGATATCTCCAGTGAACACTAGAAAGGAAAGCCCTTCTAGCATCCAGCCTGTTACTGGGCTTTTGCAACAAAGTCAGTATCCTGGTTCAGTTATCCGACATATTATATAGATTAAGGGGATTTCAACTGATAGGGTACTAACCAAAGTATATGATTTAAAAGATTTATTAACAAAGTGAGAAGATCTAGGGTAGCAAAGTAAATCAAATATAAAGATATTAAGATATCAATTAGGATAATTAGGAGGGTAGCTCCTACACTGCTCTCATATACAATAAGTCTGTGCTGAGGGCACATATATATATAAATGACTCAGAGGTACCATCAGGTACAATGTCAGTAATAACAATAATATATATAAATAATAATAAATGTGTGTACGAGTGTGCTCCCGGTAACTATGACTCGACTCAACCAGTGTACGACAGAACAACTTCTCATAAGCTAGCTGTACTAACAAATAGACAACCAGAACAGCTTGATTGTCTAGTAAAATGACCACTTCGCAGAACAGCACTATAACAGGCAACAGCAACACAGCATCAGGAACAAGGAGATACAAAATCGACCCTAACTGGGGACCATCAGTAGATCCTCCAAAACAGTCATAAAACTCCCTTACTACTGAAACTAGGTTCAGCATAAACAATCCCAAACTGTGGCGGTGCACAGATGCCTTATCGAAGTAGGTCCAGAGCTAGAGCTTGAGACCTGAGTTATCAAAGAGTGTCAAAGTGACACACAACCCAGAACAACGTCGAATAATCACTGTCTAGTCTATTCTCTGTGAACAGAGTTACACAGAGTTCTGAGAAGTATGATTCGCCTCACCAACGAATTCATACTCTACCCAACAGAGTCTAATGTCGAGAACAACAAGAGTGAGGAGTTGACTCGACGAGGGCAGCAGGCCAGAGAGAGAGATGGAAGAGGAACAACCACCCAGTTCAGGTGTGTTCAGAGACTGACTCTCCCCGCAACAAGACGCCGGCAGCCTAACAGTCGTTTGCCAACACCAAGGCAGTTACTACACACTCTAGAGCACAACAAAATATAATATCCTACCTAATATATATAGCTAAGTTAAATAATAGTCTAATAATAATATAAAGCAAAATATTAACGATTTAGCTATAATCGAGAATATTCGCAATATAAAATTATAGAAAATTGAAATATACATTATATACATTGAGGCCCAGTTCAAGGGGCGCAACACCCCCCCATCACGACAAACGGTCGCACTAGGAGAAGTAATAATGTCTCATGTCTTTTTCATGTCACAAAGTATCAAGATCTCAGAGTCCTTCAGAATATAACTCTTAAACTTTTCTACAGTGTCAATATCACTAAGGTATACCCCTCGTACTAGGGTAGTATACAACTTCGTATATCAGCATAATCACGGTTATGTCCATACACTGATGTAGAGGTGACAGCATAGAGACATCTGAGGCTCGAACAGTGGTGGTCATAGTGGTGACGACTATTCAACAGCAGTCTTGTGCGATAGGAGACGACATTCCACTCTAATACAGTGGTAGTGGAATGTGAAGCAGCAATGACTGGACTGCATGAGGAAGCTTGAGAGAATAAGGTGTGTAGAGAAGTGGGGGTCACCGCGGAGCAGTCTGCTCGGTAACAAACATCGCCCACCCAACACTACACACACACTCTGCCTCTCTCCGTATCTCCTTCACAACACACATAATACTGTAGATACATAGAAAGAATTATAATTAGACATGAATTCATAAAATTATATGGGCAGTATTGATTTTACGTTACTTTACTTAATTAATCAAAGTAGCAAGTAACAAAATAGTATATTGGGCACAAAATTTACGTTAATTTAAATGTTGTAATGATAATTAAGGACGTGACAGAGCGTCAGCAATTACATTACATCGACCACTAATATGTTTAATACTTATGGAGTAAGGCTGGATCCTGAGAGCCCACCTCATTATCCTAGCATTTTTACTCTTCATTGTGTTAATATAGGTGAGAGGATTGTGGTCAGAAAATACATTTATCTTAAAAGGAGAAGTACCCAAATATACATCAAAATGTTCTAACGACACCACGAGAGCTAGTGCCTCTTTTTCAATAGTGGCATAGTTTTTCTGATGTCGTTTGAGCTTAGAGGAATAATAGCAGATAGGATGCAATATGTCAGTGGAAGTGGATTTTTACATCAATACCGCGCCCACTGCATAACCACTAGCATCTATATGCAAAAAGAAGGGTAGGTTGAAGTTAGGACTCTGCAAAACAGGAGCAGAGGAAAGCAAGCGCTTCAACCTTGTAAATGAGTCTGAACAATCTATCTTGAACAGTGAAGGCAGATATTTCTTGAGCACGTTCAGTAAGCGGGACTTGATAATATCCTCGTAAGAGATCTAAACGGCTGACATACTGTGCTCCTGACACACGATCAATCAGGTCGTCTATGCGAGGTAAAGGATAACCATCAGGCAAGGTGACAGAGTTCACTTTCCTGTAATCAGTACACATCCTGAAACTACCACCAGGCTTGGGCACTAATATACACGGTGAGGCCCATGGACTTTTACTGCGTTCAATAAGTCCATGAGATAACAAAAGGTCAACTTCTTCTCTCAATGCTCTATGTTTCGTTGGACTCATTCTGTATGGTGATTGCTTAATAGGTGATGCTCCCTGTACATCAACGTCATGTACGCCCAGAGTACAACGCTTAGGAACATCACTAAACAATTCAGGGTACTGCAAAATCATGTTCTTAACATTACATGCTTTATCAGCATCAAGGTTACTTAAAAAATTATCGAGTGATTGTAGCGTCACTGAATTTTCTAAACGCACCTCTATACCTCTAGAGATGTCAGGCAGACTGACGTTTCCTTCCTGTGGTCTAGGAAGAATAGAAGCAGTAGGTAGAGGGCTAGCGTAGTACGCCTTGAGCTGATTAATGTGGTACACATGATTTATTGGTACGAGAGGTGCAGGTGGAGGCGAGTGAGCTGGTTTGCCTGTCACCTGACAGACGTGGCAACGTCGCACATGATCAGCAACAGTGTCCCTCATTCCCGGCCAAGTGAAATGTTTTGCCAGGTTTCCAAGTGTCTTCCTGACACCCAAATGTCCTCCTATGGGACTATTGTGAGCAAAATCAAGAGCTTGCTCACGAAATGTAACTGGTAAAACAACAAGATGCTTGACTGTGGTGGAATCACTGTCAGCTGTCAACTGACTTGTACTTTTCTCCATTAGTACACCTTTACTGTAATAATAACAATTACCGAGATCCTTTGCTTCACTCTCAGTAACTGCTATATCTTTCAGTCTCTCCAAAGACTGATCAACAAACTGATCCTTGATTAAATCGTCGTGAGTGAGAATCTTCACATCAGTTGTGTCTTGACTAGGTTGATGAGGTAGGGGGGGTGTCAGTGCTAGTGATCCTGGCCGCAGAGAATCACTGAATAACATATTCAACCCCAAGTCATTATCATCAACTAACTCAGCAGGAGACAAGGATGGTTGTTGTTGTATCTTTGACATAGCACGGGTAATTGCACTGAGGGGAAATAATATAGGTTTCTCTCTACACGCTTCAATTGCGTAGTTATCCTCAGTGGTATTATCAATCACAAGTGGCTCCTTACAAATACCAGCCTGAAGGATATCGTTTCCTATCAACAAGTCCACTGACCTGATAGGAAATTCACCACTGGAAATACCAACTGACATATAACCAGAATAATAGCTTGTTTCAAGGTACACCTTGTGAAGAGGAACTTTAATAACAGCACCTCCATAGGCTTCTAACAATACATCTATCTGGGTATAGGTATCATTAGTTAAAGGCAATACGTCTTCTCTTAACAAGGTAAGATAACTACCAGTGTCTCGGAAAGTAATTATCTCAGTTAGCTTAGATTCGTCAAGTCCTACTTTGCCTCTCGATAAGTAAGGACTCATAGCTGACTGAATCTTCTCATCAGATACTCTGTCTGATGTTAGTCATCTATTCTGAGGAACATTCTCGAAAACTGGGGAGTCAGAAGTATGACTAGGATGGTGCCCTTGTTGCACCGAAGATACGACTTGAGTGGGGGCGCCAGCCGCACGATCTTGTCTCATATCTCTTTCTAACTTAAAGCAATATTCTCGAGTATGACCTTTCCTAAGACAGTAGTTACATTTGACATTCTTCTTCTCAGTATTAGACTTCTGTCTAACTACAGAGACAGATTCAGGAATGTCAGGTTTCCTGGTGAAGGTACGAGAAGTAACAGTAGCAGTTTTAGGCCGGCACTGATCAGCTGATTTGGTTTGCCAACTCCTAGGACATTTTTTAGTTACCTTTTTTCTCTCAGTTTTAGCACGTACAATTGTGTGAGAAATTTCATAGTTGTCAGCTAATGCGGCAGTCTCTAGAATATCTGTGGCAGAGTGGTCAATCAGATATTCCTGTACATCAGCAGACATACAGTTGTTGAACTCCTCGTGAAGTATCAGCTGAACGAGAGTGTCATAAGTCTGACACTGGGAAGCTCTGCACCACCTCTCAAATGCAAGCTTTTTCTCACGGGCAAACTCCACACAAGTTTGACCCTGTCGTCGTTGTAACGTACGAAATGCACGTTGGTAACTTACAGGTAACAAATTATATGTCTCAAGAATGGTTTCTTTGACTGTGGCATAGTCAATGTATTTGGCAAAAGGCAAAGCAGCAGTACATGTTTGTGCTCTGCCAGTCAAAGCTGTATGCAACAATGTAGCCCAATGCTTACGTGGCCAATTCATGGCACGTGCTTGATTCTCGAACACATCAAAATACGTGTCCAGGTCTGTCTCAAAAAACTTAGGGACCATTGATGCAGCTTTCTGCACGTTAAATGTATCCTCTATAGTCTTACTAGGCTGATCAGATCTAATACTCTGTTGTCTCTGGAAACGAACAGTTTCTCTATGGAACTCTTCCTCGTTCAATTTCCTCTGTGCCTCAATTTGTGCCGTTTGCAACAATATTAGGCGTTCCATCCTGTTGAATTGGTCCTGAGATATAGGATCAAAGGACAAGGGAGAAGGTAAATGAACAGGTTTATCTGGATAGACCCTAGGTCGGTCACCTAGTCCAGACATGCCAATAGAGCCTAGATCTGGTCTAGTATAAGTAGAGACAGGTGTAGCATAAACAGTACTAGTATGAGGCTGCGTCATACTTCTTGGTACACTCTGTACTAATGTCTGAGGCAGACAGGAGGGAGTGAGAGAAAACTGAGCAGTATTGCTAGGCTCAGAAACTCTGTCTGAGTTGCTCTCACTTCTACGTCATCAATTAGCGACATACTTTCTAATTGTGACACTAAGCTCTCTGACTCTGAATCAGAACTCTCTGTATTATCAGGAAACAACAGATCTTTAATTAATGCTCTGACTGTTACTGCGGTGTAACTACGGTTGTACGTCACACCCAGATGCTTGGCTACCTGCCAACAAGTCTGAAGTTTTAAAGTACGTAACTTCGACAAAGTCAGAGTATCAATAAACTTTTTCACCTTATCATACATCACGAAAATAAGTACAATATGAGAGAGTGATTATGGGAAGCTAGAATCCTAATGAAAGAATTTACTTTACAATTTACACAAGTGTTGGTTGTCTTAGAGCCAGAGCTCATTAACAGTATTTCCATCTCCTTGGATCAAGAGACTCGGGCAGGTACATACATCCCCTACAATGTTGTACAAGACCAAACTCCTAGTCTTCAAATTAAGAAATTACTCAAAGTGTTTGACCATAGTTACTAGTATGGCAAACTGGACAATTCCTCCAACACCTTGGATCAAGAACCTCCCGGACAGGCCCCCATTTGTTACAAAATGACACGATATCTATTTACAATAGATATCTCCAGTGAACACTAGAAAGGAAAGCCCTTCTAGCATCCAGCCTGTTACTGGCTTTTGCAACAAAGTCAGTATCCTGGTTCAGTTATCCGACATATTATATAGATTAAGGGATTCAACTGATAGGGTACTAACCAAAGTAATGATTTAAAAGATTTATTAACAAAGTGAGAAGATCTAGGGTAGCAAAGTAAATCAAATATAAAGATATTAAGATATCAATTAGGATAATTAGGAGGGTAGCTCCTACACTGCTCTCATATACAATAAGTCTGTGCTGAGGGCACATATATATATAAATGACTCAGAAGTACCATCAGGTACAATGTCAGTAATAACAATAATATATATAAATAATAATAAATGTGTAACGAGTGTGCTCCCGGTAACTATGACTCGACTCAACCAGTGTACGACAGAACAACTTCTCATAAGCTAGCTGTACTAACAAATAGACAACCAGAACAGCTTGATTGTCTAGTAAAATGACCACTTCGCAGAACAGCACTATAACAGGCAACAGCAACACAGCATCAGGAACAAGGAGATAGAAAATCGACCCTAACTGGGGACCATCAGTAGATCCTCCAAAACAGTCATAAAACTCCCTTTCTACTGAAACTAGGTTCAGCATAAACAATCCCAAACTGTGGCGGTGCACAGATGCCTTGTCGAATTAGGTCCAGAGCTAGAGCTTGAGACCTGAGTTATCAAAGAGTGTCAAAGTGACACACAACCCAGAACAACGTCGAATAATCACTGTCTAGTCTATTCTCTGTGAACAGAGTTACACAGAGTCCTGAGAAGTATGATTCGCCTCACCAACGAATTCATACTCTACCCAACAGAGTCTAATGTCGAGAACAACAAGAGTGAGGAGTTGACTCGACGAGGGCAGGCAGGAGAGAGAGGCAAGAGGAACAACCACCCAGTTCAGGTGTGTTCAGAGACTGACTCTCCCGCAACAAGACGCGGCAGCCTAACAGTCGTTTGCCAACACCAAGGCAGTTACTACACATCTAGAGCACAACAAAATATAATATCCTACCTAATATATATAGCTAAGTTAAATAATAGTCTAATAATAATATAAAGCAAAATATTAACGATTTAGCTATAATCGAGAATATTCGCAATATAAAATTATAGAAAATTGAAATATACATTATATACATTGAGGCCCAGTTCAAGGGGCGCAACACCAAGCCTCTTGTCTTAATATGTAATGATTTAAGTGTGCAGTTTCGGGACCAGTCCGTCCATAATCTTCCAGGTGCATATTACTTTGTATCTTTGCAGGAGTATCTCGTCCAGCAATTCAGATGCTTGAGAAAGTTTATACGAAGTGTGAAGCTTCTATATACATTCTCCAGTTCTGTAGTTGTCATTGAAAGAGGCCTTTAGTACACACCAGTATTCCGACCCAGAAAAGAAGTGACGTGAAGAGTATCATCGCTGGCTTGGCATCTCTTATTTTGAATGTTCTAGTAGTTATCCAACCTAAAGTTTTTCACTTGTAGTTGCGATAATGACTGAGGGAATATAAACAGGATAGGGGTACAAGGCACAATCAAATCACTCAATCGAGCATAAGTCTAATGTAAAATCTCCTGACATTATCAATCCCAGGTCTTTCACATTAGACTTATGCTCGATTGAGTGATTTGACTGTGCCTTGTACCCCGATCCTGTTTATATTTAATCAGTCGTTCCGTAACGTAGTAACCAACATGTGTCGTCAGTGAACATCATATTGTTAGTAGTGTAGTGGAAGACTTGGCTTATATCAGCGTGGAGGCTCACTGTGTCTTCTATGGATGCCACTCTCATGAAGATTCTAGAATCGTCTCCAAAAGATGATAGAGTGCTATCGTTTATGTCCCATTCTGTGTCAGCAATGAGAATGAGAAAGAGAAGTGGGGGAAGTACCGTGCCTTGAGGAACACAACTCGTCACTGTAGCTTCACCTGATTTTACAGTTTACTATTACTCTTTGGGTTCTATAAGTTAAGAAGTTAAATATCCATCTGCCGATCTGAAGGGAAGAGGGAGGTAGAAATATTACAAGAAGAGGAGGAGGAGCAAGACAAAGAGAGGGACAAGTAAGGAAAAAGGGAAGAATAACACCGGAAGGAAAGACGTGGAGGGAGGCAGGAGAGAGAAAGTGAAGAAGTGGGATGGGGGTGGTGGGTGGCAGGGATGTCAGCGGAGGGGGGTGGCATGAAGGTCACAGGATGGAGGGGGTGGCAGGAAGGTCACCGGAGAGAGGGGGGTGGTAGGAAGGTCAGCTGAGGGTAAATACCAAGAGTTTTTATTGGTGTTGGGGAGAACCCTGCGTGACGTCATTACATCGGGGAGATCAGGTGACGTCATTGCAGGGCATAGCGGGGCCACTAGTGGAGTGGGAAGTCCCTAGAGGAGGGAGCGTCACCTGGGGAGGGTGTCACTTGAGGAGGAGGGTGTCACTTGAGGAGGGAGGGAGCCATCTGAGGAGGGAGGGTTTAACATGAGGATGGAGGGTTATAATAACAACAACCGTGTTATAGTTATTGTTCACTAGAGAAAGAAGATCAAAGGTGAGGTAATAGATAAATAGAGTTGTGTGTGATATTTTGTGGTGATGCTCTGCTGTTTATTTTATGCCCATTTAGAACCTGACAGGTGCCTGACCTTCAGTGCCACGTGTGACTTGAAAAGAGAACAGGAAAATAACGTGTTTACCACCTGCTAGGGAAGACTTGCCATGTTAATTTACTTACCATCTTATTTTAATCACATAGTAAAAATTTACGTGTGTAAATATAATAATAATTTCATATTTTGCAAGTTCTGGGCGTAACTAACTCAGGACTACCCATGTGGGCGTAACTAACTCAGGACTACCCATGTGGGCGTAACTAACTCAGGACTACCCATGTGTGCGTAACTAACTCAGGACTACCCATGTGGGCGTAACTAACTCAGGACTACCCATGTGGGCGTAACTAACTCAGGACTACCCATGTGTGCGTAACTAACTCAGGACTACCCATGTGGGCATAACTAACTCAGGACTACCCATGTGGCGTAACTAACTCAGGACTACCCATGTGGGCGTAACTAACTCAGGACTACCCATGTGCGTAACTAACTCAGGACTACCCATGTGTGCGTAACTAACTCAGGACTACCCATGTGGCGTAACTAACTCAGGACTACCCATGTGTGCGTAACTAACTCAGGACTTCCCATGTGGGCGTAACTAACTCAGGACTACCCATGTGGGCATAACTAACTCAGGACTACCCATGTGGGCGTAACTAACTCAGGACTACCCATGTGGGCATAACTAACTCAGGACTACCCATGTGGGCGTAACTAACTCAGGACTACCCATGTGGGCGTAACTAACTCAGGACTACCCATGTGGGCATAACTAACTCAGGACTACCCATGTGGGCGTAACTAACTCAGGACTACCCATGTGGGCGTAACTAACTCAGAACTACCCATGTGGGCATAACTAACTCAGGACTACCCATGTGGGCGTAACTAACTCAGGACTACCCATGTGGGCGTAACTAACTCAGGACTACCCATTTCACCCGACTGATAAGGCATCATAAAACTCATACCGTTGGATCGCAGCTGCAGTGTTGTGAGAACTCTGATGTGTGAGTCGTGACTTGTAAAACACTGGAAATAGTTTTCCGTTTGAAGTGACCCTCATTGACCTCCGCTACTCCTCGTCACCTGCCAGTCTTCCTTGCACTGGAACTCAGCCAACTTATAGTGTAGAGGCGGATTTTGCTAGTCCACTTAGGTACTTGAGTGCCCCATGTCAGTTCCAAGGTGCCACAGCTGTTATTACACTGTCTTGAATACACTGTATATGAACTATTGAACGCCTCTGTTATTTAAACATCCATATTGGAGTGTTCAACTTTTCACACACCTAGTGTATGAATGCTAATTGGCACTGACTTACCGTATGAGTGATAATTTAGTAAATAACTTTGTGGTGAAACCTAGCATAGCCAGTGTGCAAACAAGGACCTTATTATTGATCTACATTAAGGTGAATTTTACAACTCAGAGTTACTCGTACCTCTGAATTCCGCTCATCGCCTTTACCAACCTGCGGAGTAAAGGTGATGAGCGGTGACCCTGACTCAAACCTGCCAGACTAACTCAACCTGACAGTCCGTTTGTACAAAACAGAGTTATTTCTCTAACTGAGGAAGGCTTATTTTTATTCTTCTATGCACTGAGTGTTTCGTAGATAATTGCTCCATAGATGGTATAAAAACAAGGGTGGTTATGAGCAATTTGTATGAGCATTGAAGTATCTGGTAACTCCTTTCGCTGCCAGTTACTGCTTTTTAAGTGTGACAGGCCAGAGATTCTTCTATAAACAACAGTAAGTTTTTTTTCAAGGAACTGGCTGTATCCCACCGAGGAAGGGTGACCCAGAAACAAAAACAGAAGTTTCTCTTAAAATTTAGTAATGTATACAGTGGAAGAGGTTACTAGCCCCTTGCTCCCGGCATTTTAGTCGCCTCTTACGACACGCATGGCTTACAGAGGAATAATTCTGTTCCACTTCCCCATGGAGATAAGTGGAAATAAACAAGAACAAGAACTAGTAAGAAAATAGAAGAAAACCCAGTGTGGTGTGTATATATTTACTTATACATGCATGTGTAGTGTGTCCTAAGTGTAAGTAGAAGTAGCAAGACGTACGTGAAATCTTGCATGTTTATGAGACAAAAAAGACACAAGCAATCCTACCATCATGTAAAACAATTACAGGTTTCTGTTTTACACTCACTTGGCAGGACGGTAGTAACTCCCTGGGCGGTTGCTGTCTAACAACCTACTACCAAGAATAGTAAGTTTGTGTTGATTTATTTGTGCACCGAAAGAAAATTTGTCTGTCATTCCAATACATGTGTGCAACAAGTGTTAAGTGATACAGGTTTGCAGTAACGATTTGTATGACTATTGCAGAATTTGGTGTCTCCAAAAAAGTCTGACCCAGTAAATGACCTTGAGAGGCACTATATGACCTGCGTGCTACTTTCACCCATATTGTCTATGTCAAGAGATGTGAATGTGCCTTCCTCAACCCCCCTATTCAACTGTATACCTAACTCATCGCCTTTACCTTCGTATGGAATAATGGTGGGTTTTGCTGATCCAAGTGAAACAGAATGACTCCCACTTCAAGCAGTGGGAAACTAGAAGTGACTTATGGAAGTGAATGGTGTTAACGAATTAGATGACGGTGAAGGCGGATTTGAATGTTATAGAAGTAAGGAAGCTTTAAAATAAGAAAGAGGTTTCCAAATGAAGCTTGCCACAAGAAATAAAGAGGGCGACAAAAGCCCTCACAAAACTGTTAGGCTTGATTTCCCTGCCAACAATAAGGATGACGTCAAGTTTACATGGTTTTAAGAAGCTATAATACACAGCCCGGAGAAAAAGATAAAGCTTCGTCATGATGAAGACAAGTAGATCTTTGTCACTAATAATCAAGAATTCAAAGAAAATCTCACTCACAAATACGCTAACATCAAACTTTAAGCTGCCCCACCAAGGGCATCTAAAGAGCTTATTGTCGCCTACAATCTCAGTATTACTTGGATCCTAAATTTCTGGTGTCACATCAAGTTGCAAACCCTCGTCGATTTCTTGATAATCTGATATTGGCTGAGTGGACTGGCCAAAGGACTCCACCCCCTATATTTACTCTCGTGCAGCGCTTAATAGGTGCTACAAAATAGCATTGTATAGACCACCTCATCGTCTATGATACAAGTGTCAGCGCTGGGGTCACATTGCTTGGAAATGCCCAGTTCAGTCACACTGGTTTGCAGTGTGTACAAATGCCCATCCTTCTCTACAGTGTTATGATATGCTCAAAAGAAACAACAGACTGTTGCAGCAAAATGTATCTATTGTAAGACTACAGGAGTCACAGCTGCTCATGCTGACTGCAGCGTGAGGGTTGCCCACATCATAGCCAGCTGCAGGACTCTCACCTCACCCTACACCTCCCATGATGAGGCAGAAGGCCTCGTGTCTGAATACTCGCTCATGCCTAATTTCAGACAATGTGGTTGAGCAAGTAACCGGAGGAGTACATCACCAGAGCTCTATCACGTCTGCTATAAACGTTAGTGATCTTGCTGGTGTTGACACCACCAGCCTAGCTGAGTTAGCAGTCCGTGAGCCAGGACTCAACTGACCGGGGCTTCATGCCTCCAGGTGAGACAAGTCTTGTCCTAGTGGTGTATAACCTGCAGTTGCGTATATCAGTACTGAAAAGGAAGCAATTGTTCCTGAAACAAGAACTTGAGCAGTGTAGCAGTGTAAGGAAGAATGTATAGTGTGCCAATGAATATACCAATAATAAGAGTGTCATCCATTCTGAAAATGAGTGTGAGGATGACGAACAAGTTGATGAGTGTAATGGTGGAGTCCTTAATATTGATAATGACGAATGCAATAGCTGTGCCGATAATTATAGTGAACATCATGTCGAGGGCAGCGGTGTCTATGATGATAGTAATATTGATAAGTGTAATGTAAGTGATGGTGGTGGTGCCGAGTGTGGTGAGGATAACCTAGTTGACGTTAATATTGAATGTAATGGTGGTGATAAATGTAGTGAATATAACGAGGGTAGTGGTATCGGTGATAATAGTTATAGTGATGATTGTAATGATAATGGAGGAGGGAATGTGAGTGGTGGTGCCACCTGACATACATTCAGACAAACAGCGCCGTACTCTTTGTAAACAAAGACTCCCTTGAGGCCTCCATACTGGAAGTGCACTTATGAAACTCATGGAGCAGGGTTACACTAATGATATTGATGTGCTATTTATATATATTTTTTCATTATGCTGATAAACTAAACAATATCCCAGGTCTTCTATAATGGAATAAAACTCGTATAAACATTTTATTTTAAGTTGGAATATTGCATCACTTAGGAAAAGATTTACTGACCTTCACCATAAAGTAACTACTGAATTCATTGATATTGTGAGTCTACAAGAGTGCAGAGTCCCTGAAAAATCCCAACCCCTAAACTGCCTTTATTTGTTACATATAACCTCAAATCTACTAACTCTTGTGTTCTGTATATTAAAAAATCACTTCTCCATCAACTTCTTGTAAATAAAAAAACGGAGGGACTTCAATACCATGGTGTTATATTGGGAACTCTGCTCTCAACATATTTAACTTGTATGCTCCTGCTGATAAGTTTAATTATTTCAAGCTTCCAACGTGTGCTTAGTCTGAACCTACTCTTATTATTGGAGATTATAATGCAAGACTCAAAATCATTGGAAACTCACAATTCGGGAATCATAATGGTAACCAACTGTTGTCACTCTTAAAAAGTCATGATAATGTGCAAATTGTACGTGACCTTGAACCCACAAATATCTATGGAGGCGTCTTTGATCTGTATCTTGGCTTTAACATTACTTTTGCCAGCTGCGAGTCTTCCAGGTTAACAGATATATCATCAGTTCATTTCCCAAGATTAATTACTCTAGATATTGGTAACATTATCCTTCCTGGTGGGATATTCAAACGGAAACGCTTTCATGTTCCTCTTGATCAGCATGATGACTTTGTCGCTCATGATACAGAGTGGTATAATTCCTGTGAGTATTCTTCTGTTGAAACCTTTAACAATGACTTTGAAAACACTATTCAGAAATACTTAGAACTGCCATAGAAACCTTCTGGTACTCCAAACCCAACTAACTTCCATAATAATCATACATCCTATAAAAATCATACCTACTACAATGATCCTAAACTTCGGACATTGAAAGGTACTCACACAACCCGCACTATTGATGTACGTCCTTCACTCTGGCTCCGCTATGTAGATGACATCTTTGCTCTTTGGCCTCATGACTTAAGTCTCTTCCAACCTTTTCTTGACGCTCTTAATAATCTTGCCCCTTCCATTAAGTTTAAAGCTGATTGGGAATCTAATTCTTTGCTTCCTTTCCTTGATGTTCATGTCCACCGCTCAGTTACAGGTTTTGCCTTCTCCGTGTACCCCAAGCCTATGCACAGTGGCATGTACATTCATTACTTCTCTTATCATGCCTCCTCTGTCAAGAAAAATGTTCTTATCTCCCTCTTTCTCCGTGCTCTCCGCATCTGTGATCCTCAGTTTCTTGAAGCAGAAATTTCCGTTCTTCATAATTCATTTTCCCGCCTGGGCTACCCTTCCCATTTCATAGACTTTGCTTTCTCTCATGCCAAACGGACTTTCTTCTCTCCTAAACCCTCTACTCCTGAGAACTCTCCTGTCCTCTGCCTTCCCTACATCTCTGGTCTCTCTAATCTCAGCAACTCTCTCCGTTCCTTAGACATCAAACTTACCTTTCGTCAGACTAACACTCTTCGCACTAATCTAGTTCATACCTCCCCTCCCTCCACAGATTCGCCTGGTGTCTACTCTATTTCTTGCTCCTCCTGTCCTCTTCAGTACTTCGGAGAAACTGGCCGATCTCTTTCTGACAGACTCAAGGAGCACAAAAATAGTGTTAGGCTTGCCGACACTAATAATGCTCTTTTCTGTCATGTCAGAGATCACAGTCATCCTATTGATTGGTCTTCTGCTAAAACTGTCTACCCTACGTCCAACTTTCATAGTCGCCGCCTGGTTGAATCCTTCCTTATACACAACTTTCCCTGTATAAATCTTAGCCCTGGCTTTGTCTCTGTTGATGCTTTCCTCTCTCATTACATTCTTAAATGCTCTAAACTTCAGAACACCCGTGACTTAACCTGATTCCTTCCCCTTTCATCTCTTCCCCCTTCTCTTTTTTTCTCCTATGGGTTTTCCTTTCTTTCTTTTCTTTTGCCTTGTATTTGTCCTTCATTTTATTCACCTTTCCTCCCTCTGTGTTCTCGTCCCACCCTTGCGGGCCGCTAGCCTCATTGCAGTGCTCCTTTCCTAGAATATGACTGTCTCCCCTACTACTATTACTACTACTACCACTTCCACTACTTACTCCATTATTACCCCACTCTCTTGTACCCTCCCCTGTCTGCCTGTCTATAAATACCCCTTCCTCCATCTCTGTGTGTTAGTGTGACTTTGTAAATGGTCCAAGTCGGGCCGAAACGTCGTCGTAAGCTCCTCCTTTATATGTGTGGGTTGTGTGTGTATTGTTCCAGTCACGGTATTGTGCCTTTTTTTGTTATTTATTGAAAGGTACTGCTCGCAGACTAGGCCTAGCCTATAGAAAACATCGTACCCCGGAATACTACTACAATAACATCACTATTCGATACTTCACTGTCCATAGAACACTCCACTTCACTAACATAACTACACTACACAACATATCATCACTACATCACCATCACGATAATACCTTGGTCACTGTTAAATTATACCACCATCTTAACACCACCACCACTACAATGTATCACTATCACTGAACATTGAGACACTTATGCAACATATGGGAATCTTTATAATAAACATTCCTATATGTCGCATAAGTCTCTCAATGTTCAACTTGTCGGTTTTCAAAACCACTTATCACATTATTATCACTATGCTAAAGTATACATCATCACTGCAATATACCATCACTATACTTCACCATCATTACACCTTACTACCATCACCATACTATTTGTTCATCATTACACTACACTAAGCCATCAAAATAGTACACCATTCTAAATTATACCAACGTCACAAAACTGTGTTACACCACCAATCACTCTTGTTCTTTCACCTTCTATTTCATTAATCTTTAACAAATCACTAGAAACCAGCACTTTCCCGGCACTACTCAAGATACCAAAGGTTACACCAATACAGATGTAAACAACTACAGACCAATATCAAACTTACCATTGCTATCCAAAATCTTCGAGAAACTTATGCACAAGAGATTATGTTCCTTTATTATAGCGCAAAACATCCTCAACACCTGCCAATTTGGATTCAGGAAAAGCAAAAGTACAAACGACGCAATTGTAAAAATACTAAACCTCCTTTCCACAGCACTTGAAAAAATGGATATCCATTAGGACTCTTTATCAACCTAAGGAAAGCTTTTGATACAATAGACCACAGCATCTTACTCCACAAACTTGATCATTATGGCGTAAGAGGCCAAGCACTTACATATTTCAAATCCTACCTTACTAACAGGCATTAATACGTCTCTATTAAGGACACAACCTCATCAATAAGACCACTGAATACTGAAGTACCAGAGGGAAGTGTTCTTGGTCCCTTGTTCTTCCTCTTATACATCAATGATCTTCCTAATGTATCACAACACCGAATGTATCACAACACCTTAAACCTATTCTCTTTGCTGATGACACGACTTATGTCATCTCCCACCCTAATCTTGCCTCACTCACCACTATTGTTAACGAAGAGCTAGTAAAAATATCAACCTGGATGACTGCTAATAAACTTACACTTAATATTGACAAAACCTTCTACATTATGTTTGGGAGCAGAACAGGTTTTGCCCAGCTGAACATAACGATTGGCAACACTCTTATTGCTAAACATAATGAGAGCAAATTCCTGGGTCTGCACCTTGACAGCTACCTGAAATTCAAAACCCATATCCAACATATAACAAAAAATAGTATCCAAAACAATTGGGATCCTCTCCAAGATACGTTACTACGTACCACAATCAGCCCTACTCACACTATACTATTCACTCATCTATGCTATTTGTGCCTGGGGATCAACAGTAGCAACCCACCTAAAGCTCACAGAAAGCCACAGTAAGAATTATCACGCAATCCAATGCAAAGCAACACCTCCCCCCCCACACTCTTTAAAGACCTAAACCTACTCACTGTACAGAACATTCACACCTACTATTGTGCAACCTACATTTACAGAACCATAAATTCTAATATTAACCCTGAACTAAAACACGTGATAGTTGCAACAAGACCCATAGACACAATACCAGACACAAAAATCCCTATACATTCCTCGTGTCCGGTTTAACCTCTACAAAAATTCGATGTACATAAAGGGGCCTAAAATCTGGATACTCTTCCAATATATGAGCTTTAATACAAACAGTGTTTCATGCCAAGACAAATCCAATCCCATTACTAAATTTACGATTTGTAATATTATTATATGATTTGTACTACCTCAGTATTATAAATCTAATTATGTATGTACCAAATTAGGTATGTATCAAATTATGTACTGCTCCATAAGCTATATTAATATAGAGTAAGAATTAGTATTAGTCTGCCCGAAAAGCCTAGGCCTGCTAGTGGCCTTCTTTGTAATTAATATTTTATAACAAGTAAACCACACATTGTATACTTTGCAAAAAAATAAACATTTTCATTTTCATTTTCAATACACTTCTATCAATCCAATACATGGCTATCACTACAATACATCCCTATCACTACATCTTATCAATATTACTACAATTCACCCCTATCACTATACTATATCCCTATCACTACAATACTCCCCTATCACGACAATACACCCCTATCAATAAAATACACCCTTATCAGTACAATACATCCATATCACTACAATACACCCCTATCACTGCAATGCACCCCTATCAATACAATACACGCTTATCACTAAAATAAACCCCTATCATTACAATACACCTCTATCACTATACTATATCCCTATCACTACAATACATCCATACCATTACAATACACCCCTATCAGTACAATACACCCCTATCATTACAATACATCCTTATCACTACAATACTTCTCTATCACTACAATACATCCCTATCACTACAATACATCATCGATATCACTACAATACATCCCTATCACTACAATACACCCCTATCACTACAATACATCATCGATATCGCTACAATACTTCCCTATCACTACAATACATCCCTATCATTACAATACACCCCTATCAGTACAATACATCCATATCACTACAATACACCCCTATCACTGCAATGCACCCCTATCAGTACAATACACCCATATCACTACAATACATCTTAGATATCACTACAATACTTCTCTATCACTACAATACACCCCTATCACTACAATACATCCCTATCACTACAATATTTCCCTATCACTACAATACATCTCTATCACTACAATACATCCCTATCATTACAATACATCCCTATCACTACAATACATCATCGATATCACTACAATACATCCCTATCACTACAATACACCCCTATCAGTACAATACATCATCGATATCACTACAATGCATCCCTATCACTACAATACACCCCTATCACTACAATACATCATAGATATCACTACAATACTTCCCTATCACTACAATACACCCTTATGACTACAATACATCCCTATCACTACAATATTTCCCTATCACTACAATACATCCCTATCACTACAATACATCCCTATCACTACAATACATCCCTATCACTACAATACATCATTGATATCACTACAATACATCTCTATCACTACAATACATCCCTATCACTACAATACATCCCTATCACTAAAATACATCATATATATCACTACAATACTTCCCTATCACTACAATACACCCCTATCACTACAATACATCCCTATCACTACAATACATCCCTATCACTACAATACATCATAGATATCACTACAATACTTCCCTATCACTACAATACACCCCTATCACTACAATACATCCCTATCACTACAATACATCATAGATATCACTACAATACACCCCTATCACTACAATACATCCCTATCACTACAATACATCCCTATCACTACAATACATCCCTATCACTACAATACTCCCTATCACTACACTGAAGGATGACTCACGAAATCGTAATGACACATTCAAACAAGTCATACCATCGGCGGGATGAACCCTTGGTCAGAGTTTCCCCCCCCCCCCCCCCCCAATACACCCTATCACTACAATACTTCCCTATCACTACAATACATCCCTATCACTACAATACACTCCCTATCACTACAATACACCCCTATCACTACAATACATCCCTATCACTACAATACATCCCTATCACTACAATACATCCCTATCACTACAATACTTCCCTATCACTACACTGAAGGATGACTCACGAAATCGTAATGACACGATTGCAAACAAGTCATACCACGAACGGGGCTGAACCCTTGGTCAAAGTTTTACGACTCTCTGACCGCAGGTTCAAGCCCTGCCCGTTGTATGGTTGGTTTACACTGAAGGATACTGCCATCACTGTACTATACCACCATCACCATCTCTATATTTACTACTATTAATACACTGCACTATCATCATTACACTATACAGTCATTATCACATTTCATTACTCCACTATCACTACACATCTCCACCACTGCAATATAATCCCTGAATTCTAACTTCACTATATTTTCTTAGTGGTATATGTGGGGCTGTTCAGAAATTTGTTTCTTATATTCATTTACAAATATATGATTAGACTTTGACTAATTGTTGTTCTTATTCATCATGGATTCCGAGAGTCAGTTGGAATACCTCAAGTATGAACGCTTTGAAGCTCGCTACTTGGCAGGAAAAATGGAATACCTGGGAGGAGGGATGACAGGTGATGCCTACCTCATCGAGCCTAAACATGCCTATGGAACTCAATATGTAGTCAAACTGGGCAAGTCAGATTTTCTTCTTGATAAATACAAGACCGAGGCTTCCAGACTGCGATATCTGTCTGGAGCTGGAGGCTGTCCTCGCCTGGTAGCAGTGTGTAAGGATGTCCCAGCCTTCGTAACCACCTTCGAATGTAAACACACCCTTGAAAAGTTTTTAGCCAACTGTGGGGCCAGGGAAGCAATGGAAATTTTCTTGAAGTTGGCATTAGCTGTGAAGGAGATCCATGACAAAGGATTCATTCACAATGACATCAAACCTGATAATGTCATTGTTTCAGGATCCATCGGAAATTATAAATTATCTATAATTGATTTTGGGAGAGCTAGACGAAATGGGGAAGTAATATAGACTTTTGCTTCTCCTGATCCTGAAAGATTCCCACACGCAGCTCCTGAAGTGGCCGATGGACAACCTTGTACACCACCTGCCGATGTCTATGCAATGGGCAAAATGTATCTGGATATTAGAACAAAATTTGATGAAGTCCCTGAGGAACTTGAAGCACTAGCAGAGCAGGCCAGGCAAAGTGACCCTCTGAAACGCCCATCCCTCTTGGACATCATCGCTCAAATCCAAAACATCATAAAATGCTTAAAGCCCTCCCAGACAAAAGTCCCTAGCCAAACCAAGACCAAATTGCAGACAGAAGTCCCTGGCCAGACTAAAGCAAAGTTCAGGACAGAGGTCCCTGACCAGACCAAGACAAAGAAGGCCCGCAGTGCTGTCTCCGACCACATCAAACCAGTTAGCATGGTAGCCGAGGCAAGGCGGTCTGCAGCTGAGAAGAGTCGGGCTAGAGCCAGAGAATGGAAAAGAGCCAGAGCACGGAAAAGAGCCAGAGGTTCTGTAAAATGAACATCTCCTAGCAGTAGAAACTATTAAAAAAAAAAAAAAAAAAAAGGAACTCGCCGAGCAGCCACCTCCACGTGGTGAGTTCTGGGTGTTACGTGTGACTGATAATCAGTCATACAAAATAGCTGAGAGCTGCTCACTTTACCTATATTACATGTCTGACACAAATGGTAATGGTAGTGTTGCAATGGTAGTGTACGTTAGTGATGAGAGTGTAGTGTGCCTGATATTTGTGATGATGTACTATAGTAATGGTTGTGTAGTGATGGTGCACCGAAGTGATGTAGTATAGTAACAGCAGTGTTGTTTGGTGATGGGATAGTGATGATAGGTTGGTGTAGTGAGTGCCAGTACTGTAGTGATGGTGTAGTGTAGGGGAGTAATCTACTATAGTGATGGGGTAGTTTAGTGATTTTGTTTTGTATTGTAGTGATCATGTGTAGTTTAGTGATGATATTGTATACTGTAGTGATGGTGTTGTGTAGTATTGTATTGTAGTGGTGATGTGTAGTGTAGTCATGGTGTTGAGTAGTGATAGTGTTGTGTAGTGTAATGATGGTGTTATGTAGCAAAGTGATAATGTTCTGTAGTGACGGTGAAGTGAAGTGATGGTGTTGTGTAGTGATGGAGATGTGTAGTGTAGTGATAATGTTGTGTAATGTAGTGATGGTGTTGTGTAGTGTAGTGATGGTCTTGTGTAGTGTAATAAATGTGTTGTGTAGTGTAGCAATGCTGGTGTTGTGTAGTGATGGTGGTGTGTAGTGACTTTGTGTTGTTTAGTGTAGTGTGCTGTAGTGTAGTGATGGTGTTGTGTAGTGTAGTTATAGCATGATGTAGTGCAGTGACGTGTTGTGTAGATTAATGTTGCTTGTGTTGTGTGGTGTTGTGATGTTAGTGTTGTGTCGTGCAGTATAGTGATGCTAGTATTGTATAGTGCAGTAATCCTAAAGTTGTGTAGTGTAGTGATGTTGGCATTGTGTATTGTAGTGATGTTGGTGTTGTGTATTGTAGTGATGGTGGTGTTGTGTATTGTAGTGATGGTGGTGTTGTGTATTGTAGTGATGGTGGTGTTGTGTATTGTAGTGATGGTGGTGTTGTGTATTGTAGTGATGTTGGTGTTGTGTATTGTAGTGATGGTGGTGTTGTGTATTGTAGTGATGGTGGTGTGTGTATTGTAGTGATGGTGGTGTTGTGTATTGTAGTGATGGTGGTGTTGTGTATTGTAGTGATGGTGGTGTTCTGTATTGTAGTGATGGTGGTGTTGTGTATTTTAGTGATGGTGGTGTTGTGTATTGTAGTGATGGTGGTGTTGTGTATTGTAGTGATGGTGGTGTTGTGTATTGTAGTGATGGTGGTGTTGTGTATTGTAGTGATGGTGGTGTTGTGTATTGTAGTGATGGTGGTGTTGTGTATTGTAGTGATGGTGGTGTTGTGTATTGTAGTGATGGTGTTGTGTATTGTAGTGATGGTGGTGTTGTGTATTGTAGTGATGGTGGTGTTGTGTATTGTAGTGATGGTGGTGTTGTGTATTGTAGTGATTGGTATGTTGTGTATTGTAGTGATGGTGGTGTTGTGTATTGTAGTGATGGTGGTGTTGTGTATTGTAGTGATGGTGGTGTTGTGTATTGTAGTGATGGTGGTGTTGTGTATTGTAGTGATGGTGGTGTTGTGTATTGTAGTGATGGTGGTGTTCTGTATTGTAGTGATGGTGGTGTTGTGTATTTTTAGTGATGGTGGTGTTGTGTATTGAGTGATGGTGGTGTTGTGTATTGTAGTGATGGTGGTGTTGTGTATTGTAGTGATGGTGGTTTGTGTATGTAGTGATGGTGGTGTTGTGTATTGTAGTGATGGTGGTGTTGTGTATCATAGTGATGGGTTGTGTATTGTAGTGATATTGGTATTGTGTATTGTAGTGATGTGGTGTTGTGTATTGTAGTGATGGTGGTGTTGTGTATTGTAGTGATGGTGATGTTGTGTATTGCAGTGATGGTGGTGTTGTGTAGTGTAGTGAAGGTGGTGTTGTGTATTGTAGTGATGGTGGTGTTGTGTATTGTAGTGATGTGGTGTTGTGTATTGTAGTGATGTGGTGTTGTGTATTGTAGTGATGGTGGTGTTGTGTATTGTAGTGATGGTGGTGTTGTGTATTGCAGTGATGGTGTTGTGTAGTGTAGTGAAGGTGGTGTTGTGTATTGTAGTGATGGTGGTGTTGTGTAGTGAAGTGAAGGTGTTGTGTAGTGTACTGATAGTGTTGTGTAGTGTACTGATAGTGTTGTGTAGTATACTGATAGTGTTGTGTAGTGTAGTGATGCAGGTGTTGTGTAGAGTAGCAATAGCGTGGTGTAGTGCAGTGATTCTAGTGTTCTGTAGTGTAGTGTAGGGATCCTAGTGTTTTGTAGTGATGGTGGTGTGTAGTGTAGTGACATTGTGTTGTTTAGTGTAGTGTGCTGTAGTGTAGTGATGGTGTAGTGTAGTGTAGCGATGCTTGTGTTGTGTAGTGAAGTGATGCTAATGTTGTGTAGTGAAGTGATGGTGTTGTGTAGTATAGTGATAGTGTGATGTAGTGCAGTGATCTTACTGTTGTGTAGTGTAGTGAGGCTGGTGTTCTCTAGTTATGAGCTGTGTAGAATAGTGATGGTGGTATTGTGTAGTGTAGTGTAGTGAGGCTGGTGTTCTCTAGTTATGTGCTGTGTAGAATAGTGATGGTGGTATTGTAGTGTGTAATGCTGTTGTATAGTGTAATGATGGTGTTGAATATTGTAATGAATGTGTTGTATAGTGTTGTGATGGTGATGTGTACTGTAGTGATGCTGGTGATATGTAGTGTAGCAATGATGGTTTAGTGTACAGGTGTTGAGCAGTAATGGTGTTGTAGTAATGTGTAGTGATGGTGTTATGTAGTGTAGTGAGGGTGTTTTGTAGTGTGGTAATGGTGGTGTAGTGTAGTGATGGTGTTGTGTAGTGTAGTGAGGGTGTTTTATAGTGTAATAATGGTGGTGCAGTGTAGTGATGGTGTAGTGTAGAAATGGTGGTGCAGTGTAGTGATGGTGTAGCATAGTAATGGTGGTGCAGTGTAGTGATGGTGTAGCATAGTAATGGTGGTGCAGTGTGGTGATGGTGTAGTGTAGTAATGGTGGTGCAGTGTAGTGATGGTGTAGCGTAGTAATGGTGGTGCAGTGTAGTGATGGTGTAGCGTAGTAATGGTGGTGCAGTGTAGTAATAGTGTAGCATAGTAATGGTGGTGCAGTGTAGTATTGGTGTAGTGTAGTAATGGTGGTACAGTGTAGTGCTGGTCACTATATACTGGCTCCATCTCTCATTTTGCTAAATGTTATAACTATGACCATAATTTTTAAAAGGGTGGACCGGTAAGCCAGCAGAAGGCCTCGGTCAGATGACCGAAAGCTCCAACAGTGGTCATCATCTGACTAAGACCCACGTCAGGAAACATCTGACCTCTCTTCTCTGTTAGTGTGACTTTATAAATGGTCAAAGTCAGAGCGAAACGTCGTCATAAGCTCCTCTTTCCTTTTGCGGGTTATTTATGTTTTGCTCCACTCAGGGTATTCTATCTTTTTGTTCTTTGTGTAGTGATGCTAGTGTTGTGTAGTGTAGTGATGCTAGTGTTGTGTAGTGTAGTGATGCTAGTGTTGTTTAATGTAGTGATGCTAGTGTTGTTTAGTGTAGTGATGCTAGTGTTGTGTAGTGTAGTGATTCTAGTGTTGTTTAGTGTAGTGATGCTAGTGTTGTTTAGTGTAGTGATGCTAGTGTTGTGTAGTGTAGTGATGCTAGTGTTGTGTAATGTAGTGATGCTAGTGATGTTTAGTGTAGTGATGCTAGTGTTGTTTAGTGTAGTGATGCTAGTGTTGTTTAGTGTAGTAATGCTAGTGTTGTTTAGTGTAGTGATGATAGTGTTGTTTAGTGTAGTGATGCTAGTGTTGTTTAGTGTAGTGATGCTAGTGTTGTTTAGTGTAGTGATGCTAGTGTTGTTTAGTGTAGGTGATGCTAGTGTTTTAGTGTGAGGTGTGTTAGTGAGTGATGCTAGTGTTGTTTAGTGTAGTGATGCTAGTTTTAGTGAGTATCTAGTGTTGTTTAGTGTAGTGATGCTAGGTGTTGTTTATGTAGTGATGCTAGTGTTGCTATGTGTAGTAGTGATGCTAGTGTTGTTTAGTGTAGTGATGCTAGTGTTGTTAGTGTAGTGATGCTAGTGTTGTTTAGTGTAGTGATGCTAGTGTTGTTAGTGTAGTATGCTAGTGTTGTTAGTGTAGTGATGCTAGTGTTGTTTAGTGTAGTGATGCTAGTGTTGTTAGTGTAGTGATGCTGTGTTGTTTAGTGTAGTATGCTATGTTGTTGTGTAGTAGTGGATAGTGAGTGTTGTTTAGTGTAGTGATGCTAGTGTTGTTTAGTGTAGTGATGCTAGTGTTGTTTAGTGTAGTGATGCTAGTGTTGTTTAGTGTAGTGATGCTAGTGTTGTTTAGTGTAGTGATGCTAGTGTTGTTTAGTGTAGTGATGCTAGTGTTGTGTAGTGTAGTGATGCTAGTGTTGTTTAGTGTAGTGATGCTAGTGTTGTGTAGTGTAGTATGATGCTAGTGTTGTTTAGTGTAGTGATGCTGTGTTGTTTAGTGTAGTGATGCTAGTGTTGTTTAGTGTAGTGATGCTGTAGTGTTGTTAGTGTAGTGATGCTAGTGTTGTTTAGTGTAGTGATGCTAGTGTTGTTTAGTAGTGAGCTGGTTGTTTGTGTAGTGCTGTGTGTTAGTGTAGTGATGCTAGTGTTGTTTAGTGTAGTGATGCTAGTGTTGTTTAGTGTAGTGATGCTAGTGTTGTTTAGTGTAGTGATGCTAGGTGTTGTATTGAGGTAGTGATGCTAGTGTTGTTTAGTGTAGTGATGCTAGTGTTGTTTAGTGTAGTGATGCTAGTGTTGTTTAGTGTAGTGATGCTAGTGTTGTTTAGTGTAGTGATGCTAGTGTTGTTTAGTGTAGTGATGCTAGTGTTGTTTAGTGTAGTGATGCTAGTGTTGTTTAGTGTAGTGATGCTAGTGTTGTTAGTGTAGTGATGCTAGTGTTGTTAGTGTAGTGATGCTAGTGTTGTTTAGTGTAGTGATGCTAGTGTGTTAGTGTAGTATGTAGTGTTGTTAGTAGTGATGCTAGTGTGTTGTTAGTGTAGTGATGCTAGTGTTGTTTAGTGTAGTGATGCTAGTGTTGTTTAGTGTAGTGATGCTAGTGTTGTTTAGTGTAGTGAATGCTAGTGTTGTTAGTGTAGTGATGCTAGTGTTAGTGTTAGTGTAGTGATGCTAGTGTTGTTAGTGTAGTGATGCTGTGTTGTTAGTGTAGTGATGCTAGTGTTGTTTAGTGTAGTGATGCTGGTGTTGTTTAGTGTAGTGATGCTAGTGTTGTTTAGTGTAGTGATGCTAGTGTTGTGTAGTGTAGTGATGCTAGTGTTGTTTAGTGTAGTGATGCTAGTGTTGTTTAGTGTAGTGATGCTAGTGTTGTTTAGTGTAGTGATGCTAGTGTTGTTTAGTGTAGTGATGCTGGTGTTGTGTAGTGTAGTGAAGCTGGTGTTGTGTAGTGTAGTGAAGCTGGTGTTGTTTAGTGTAGTGATGCTAGTGTTGTTTAGTGTAGTGATGCTGGTCTTGTGTAGTGTAGTGAAGCTGGTGTTGTGTAGTGTAGTGAAGCTGTTGTTGTGTAGTGTAGTGAAGCTGTTGTTGTGTAGTGTAGTGAAGCTGGTGTTGTTTAGTGTAGTGATGCTGGTGTTGTGTAGTGTAGTGATGCTAGTGTTGTGTAGTGTAGTGATGCTAGTGTTGTTTAGTGTAGTGATGCTAGTGTTGTTTAGTGTAGTGATGCTAGTGTTGTGTAGTGTAGTGATGCTGGTGTTGTGTAGTGTAGTGAAGCTGGTGTTGTGTAGTGTAGTGAAGCTGGTGTTGTGTAGTGTAGTGAAGCTGGTGTTGTGTAGTGTAGTGAAGCTGGTGTTGTGTAGTGTAGTGAAGCTGGTGTTGTGTAGTGTAGTGAAGCTGTGTTGTGTAGTGTAGTGAAGCTGGTGTTGTGTAGTGTAGTGATGCTGTGTTGTGTAGTTAGTGAAAGCTGGTGTTGTAGTTGTAGTGGTAGTTGGTATAGTAGCTAGTGTTGTGTAGTGTAGTGAAGCTGGTGTTGTGTAGTGTAGTGAAGCTGGTGTTGTGTAGTGTAGTGAAGCTGGTGTTATGTAGTGTAATGAAGCTGGTGTTGTGTAGTGTAGTGAAGCTGGTGTTGTGTAGTGTAGTGAAGCTGGTGTTGTGTAGTGTAGTGAAGCTGGTGTTGTGTAGTGTAGTGATGTGTTAGATGATGCTAGTGTTGTTTAGTGTAGTAATGCTGGTGTTGTTGTGTATGAGCTGTGTTATGTAGGAATGCTAGTGTTGTTTAGTGCTAGATGAATGCTAGTGTTGTTAGTGATGAGCTGTGTTGTTAGTGTATGCTGGTGTTGTGTAGTGTAGTGAAGCTGGTGTTGTGTAGTGTAGTGAAGCTGGTGTTGTGTAGTGTAGTGAAGCTGGTGTTAAGCATATAATGAGAACATGGGTAACTTCAGCTGTTATAATAATGGAGTACACATTCTGAAGTATGAAGGGCATGAAATAACATTCATGTGTCTGCATTTTCTTGCACAGTTTTGGGAGTCTGTACCTCGGCAGCGCTATTTTCAGCCACCTAGTACCACAGTTCAATACACGTAGCACAGATTGTTTCTCTTCCTAGAATTTTCTGTTTCTCTACAAGTCGTCATTGTTCCACATTGAATTTGATGAGTTTCATCTTACTTTCTTCACATAATAAAAGACGCCCCCACTGTCAAATTCTGTGATTAGGTAGGATGTTGACAAAACAGATGCCTTCTGTGGAGCCTCTTAAGGATTTCTCCATATCTTTGATGAACTACTGTTGATAAGCGTCAAACACATCGTCACCTTGAACACTTTCCTCAGATGGTCTCAGCTAATCCTTGAAGGTTACATGATTTCCATTTATACTCTGTAGCAGATGCTTGTCGTCAATGATACATGCGATGAACTAGGAATTTCCTCAGCAGGAGATGCATTGTCTTCAAGCTTATTGGAAACTTTTGTATTATTCTTTTTCCTAATATTACCTGTATCATCAAATAATGACCAAGGAGCTGCTCCGAGGTGGTGCTCCAGCATAACTCTCATACCCAGCTTCTTGCTGGATGCAACGAACGCCTATAGTCTCTTATGAGAACTATATATGTTTGTATATGTTTGATAATGTCTTTGCTGTGTTTCTTCACGTTGTATAAGGACTTCAGGTTCACCCTTCATAATTATTGAAAAAAACGCTTCCAATTGTGACTTCAGCTATGTTCTTGGGACATTATATATCCCCTGTCACATTTCTCTTGTGTATCCACCAAGTCTCGGCAAACATAGGGTGCCACTGTGGCTCTAGTAGAAATGTTGATCAGTTCGATTTTTTTATCCCAAAATGGGTTTGTCCACTTTTTTGTTATCAGTTCCCTAAACCATCGTAAATCAGTTAAATCATGATCTCTTATTCCAAACAAACCTACATCTATTAGATTTCTCACCTGATTTAATATACGTTTTTAGGTAGTCAACGATGATATTGTAAGGGCTCACATTACCTTTGTGCCACCTGCAGTCTAAATATCATTGTTGATAGTCTCTACATAAATCTTTCTTAAACAGTTGTTGTCACTAAGGTGTAGAACAAAGTCTCTTTCACTTTTCGTTGACGAATCTTTGGGTGTTTGAGATAATCAGGTCATCTGCCAACAGTGAACTGATAAATACTTTATATATTTCTGCTTGTCATAGGCGATGCGCCATATTAACCAAATTTTGAAAAGCAACATACCATAACCTTCTCGAGTAGCCCGTATCAGTCCCAGCAAAATTTATGCTATGTTCCGAATGACGTAGTGAGCCTTGATGATCGACGGTGCTCAAAGTACTCAGGGAACCACTGAAGTATATGACAGACATATAAGTTCTAAAACTCTGTTTCAAAATTTTCCTTGCATCGTAGAGATACCTGACGGGGTTCATCGTTGGTGCCATGTGACACTCTTGGTCAGGGTGACCTTTCTCGAGTCAAGTGTTTCTCAGCGGGGGCCATTTGGACACCAGGGGAGGAAAATCAAGCATTAAACCAACTCAGACAGAAGTTCTACATCTTAATGGTGCTACTGAGCAATGGAAGATAATTACGTCACTGAGAGAATGCCTTTTTGAGACCGAGGCCCCTGATGACAAGATGTCACTACAACTTGTTGACACAATGATAATTGATGATGGTTCGAAGTCCCGATGATTACTAGGAAGATTGTGTCCATACACCCTGGCGTGAATTATGGTCAGGACTGCAGAGGTCTTAGGTAACTTAAACCTTTAAGATAAGATTAGCTAGTTGTAAGCTAATTAACTGTAAGCCTCTAGTAAGTTTAGTGGTTAGCTTAAGATTGTAATTTAGACAGTTAGGTCAGACAAGTAATATAGGCATAGGTAACATAAGGTACAGCCATTGTCTCACCTCTGGAAACCATACCAGGAAACTCTGGAAACCTTACCAGGAAACTCTGGAAACCATACCAGGAAACTATTGAAACCTTACCAGGAAACTCTGGAAACCTTACCAGGAAACTCTGGAAACCATACCAGGAAACTCTGGAAACCATACCAGGAAACTCTGGAAACCTTACCAGGAAACTCTGGAAACCATACCAGGAAACTCTGGAAACCATACCAAGAAACTCTGGAAACCATACCAGGAAACTCTGGAAACCATACCAAGAAACTCTGGAAACCTTACCAGGAAACTCTAGAAACCTTACCAGGCCAAGAGATGTTTAAATTTTGGGTATTCAGGCAGTTATTCTTGGGGCTCAGTTGTAGGAAGTCAAGTATCGTCATGCAGAATACAGTAAGGTACTTGATAAATCTTGGATAATTAATAATGGGACCCAAGGTTCTATAGCACAGACTCAGTGGCTCATCCATTTCAATCAGTTGTAAACCACGGTACGGGCGGGGATTGAACTAGCGATGAGTGACTCGTAAAACTCCACTTATTGTAGCCACTGGGCCAGCTGGCTACAATAAGATTAATCCAACTTGGTATATTTATACACCATAGGAAGGGTAGCATAGACACCACTGTGACCACAAATGCTGGTTTTACAGATGAATCTCTCGCCAGCATGGTCGTGACGAACTCTAGCTCAAGTCCCCTCAAAGCCGCCATCATGACTCAAGTAATCGTAATGACACGATTGCAAACAAACAATGCCATAAGTGGCATACTGCAAGTCAAGTGTAATGCGATACTATCGCTCAAAGAGGCTTTCGTTGTCGTCTGTACTGACGACACCGAGGCCGAGAAGCTCATCACCACTACTGCTACTACCGCCTTACAACAGCATGGATTTCAAGTCATGACATCTCCAGCTTTGAGGGCTAAGAGAACTGTGTTTCTCAAACGCCTAGACAAGTTCATCACTACCCAGGCTACCGACGAAATCAAATCTTCTATAGAAGCCCAAAACCCTTGGGCCAAGGTGGAATATATTACTAAAATTACCAATGCTTCCTCTATGCTGAAGGTCACCTTCAGCGACGTCATCATGGCAGCCAGAGCTCTCGCTGAAGGTCTGGCTATCTACTATTTCCACATTAACCCAGCCTACATCGAAGCAGAGATTCAGGCACATTCCACAGTGTTATAACTGCTACTCATACTTGCATACCACCAAAGACTCCCCAACCAAGGACAAGAAGTTCTGCTCTACATGTAGCAACGAAGGCCACGATTTCAAGACCTGCACCACCTAAGATTATGCTGCTCAATTCTGGTCTTCCTATTGTAGAATGTATATAAATGCGTTGGCGAATATACAGAGAAAGAAGACTTAATTAATCCATTCTACTAGGAATCTTTCATACAAAGATTTGAATTTGAATTGTCGATGGAATAGATGGAATTAGAAATGTCGATGGAATAGAGTTGTCCATGAGTTGAACAATGTGCCAAATAAGGTCATAGAAGCTAAAACCTTGTGAGCTTCAAAATGGTTTGGACAGATATATGAGCGAGAAGGATTGGACAGATATATGAGTGAGAAGGATTGGACAGATATATGAGTGAGAAGGGTTGGATTTTAGTGACTTGCATAGAAATGGTTATTTTGTCTACTGAAGTCAATTTCTGGGTTACCTTTGAAAGAAGGATAAATAAGTATATTACTGGGAAGGGTTAAATTTGAGTAGGACCTTCCAAGTGCTTCAGGGAGAGGCTGAACATATGCGTTTAGGAATCCTTGGGTCAGAGAAAAACCTGTCAATTATGTGCCACTGGGTCTGTTGCAGTGTTCCTACAGTCTTATGTTAGTTGTTAGCAGACATATACATTTGATCATTTGTTTAATTAAGTATTTGTTTCAGTTGAAAAAATAGGAATGGGCATTGTTGGTGTCTTTTTATTATTACATCTACACCCATCACCTTCATAAACATGACAGACTTCTTTTTGATTTTCAGTAGATGTGGATAGGGATGCCTTATAACATGCCTGGTATTATTATGTAAATGATTTAGAAACCTGACATGTTGATAAATAAGACCCTGGTGCAACATTGGTGCGTCTTTATTGTGGAAAAGGTACCTCAATAAAGATATTCAAGTGTTGCACAACTGTCTTATTTGTCAATACGCACAGTTCCAGGGCCCGGGATGGCTGGTTTCACCCCTGGCCACACAGTCCCGAGGCCCAGGATAGCTGGTTTCACCCCTGGCCACACAGTCCCAGGGCCCAGGATGGCTGGTTTCACTCCTGGCCACACAGTCCCAGGGCCCGGGATGGCTGGTTTCACCCCTGGCCACACAGTCCCGGGGCCCAGGATGGCTGGTTTCACTCCTGGCCACACAGTCCCAGGGCCCGGGATGGCTGGTTTCACCCCTGGCCACACAGTCCCGGGGCCCAGCATGGCTGGTTTCACCCCTGGCCACACAGTCCTGGGGCACGGGAGGGCTGGTTTCACCCCTGGCCACACAGTCCCAGGGCCCGTGATCGCTGGTTTCACCCCTGGCCACACAGTCCCAGGGCCCAGCATGGCTGATTTCACCCCTGGCCACACAGTCCCAGGGCTCGGGATGGCTTGTTTCACCCCTGGCCACACAGTCCCAGGGCCCGGGATGGCTGGTTTCACCCCTGGCCACATGTTCCCAGGGCCCGGGATGGCTGGTTTCACCCCTGGCTTTACAAACACGCTTTGTACTTGTTCACTGCAGCTAGACATAACACTAAAAAAGTGATGCTGTGAATATACTATAAATGAGCTACCTCCGGGTGTACTTATAAGACAAAGGTCTAAAATCCTTGGTCTAACTTACCGTATAGTTTGTTTTCTATGGTATCAATAAACATATGTAGTCTATGGTACCATATATTGTGCAATTTGTTGTTTTGTATGGTGTAAAATACGGCATTCTGCGTGTTATCGTATGATATAATGTTGTCTGGGATATCGTATGAAGTAGTGTTGTCTTTGTTATCCTATGATGTACAGTGTTGTCTGTGATATCGTATAGTATACAGTGTTGTCTGTGGAGCAGTGTAATGTGTAGTGTGGTGTGTTGCATCACATAATGTGCCGCAAGTCTCTGAATAAGAACGAGCTGCCTCTCAGATACACGGGGCAGGTCCAAGATAAGATCACACCAAATCTTGTTTAAGTTTGATTAAATTTAGAAGCGATTTTGAAAATTGAATGAAAATGTGATATAACGACTAGCGAGGCCTTGCACAGCCAGACCGCATTTATGGTAAATCTCAGTGTAATAAGTGAAAATCAATAGAGATGAAGAAGAGATAGGAGGAAGGAAGGGGAGAGAGAGAGAGAGAGAAGAGAGAGAGAGAGAGAGAGAGAGAGAGAGAGAGAGAGAGAGAGAGAGAGAGAGAGAGAGAGAGAGAGAGAGAGAGAGAGAGAGAGAGAGAGAGAGAGAGAGAGAGAGAAAGAGTGGTGAGAAGAGGGGAAAGGAGGGGCAGAGTAAATGGTGTTTGAGGAAATGGAAAAGAAAGGGGTTCTAGAA
Organism: Cherax destructor; assembly: GCA_009830355.1. NCBI lineage: Eukaryota > Metazoa > Arthropoda > Malacostraca > Decapoda > Parastacidae > Cherax > Cherax destructor. Next base: position 40,216 of record WNWK01012520.1, read on the forward strand.
TAGAGGAAGAGGAGGAGAAAGGGGGGTTTCAAAAGCCGCTAATTGAAGCTCTTCAGTGTTTGAGTGATATTGGATGTTTAATAACTACAATATTTATCTAATTAATACCCATACCGGGTATCGAACCACGGACCTCAGTGTGTGAGCTAAGTGCGATAGCAATTGGGCTAAGGGCAAGCTATGAACGTTTAGCTTTAATAAAAATATTATGCTGGTGGTCAAATTTGATGTAATTCAATGGAATACTGGGAAAAATGAAGCTGTGATAAATTAATGAAGTTATGAATAACAATTGTATCGCGACATTACAAAGAAATAGAAATGTGCCAAACTATGGGTATCGGCGGGAATCGGCTATTTTTATGGTATCAATATCAGGTAAAAAGAAAAAAACAATATCAGCAGATACTTTTTAAAATATTAACATTAAAAATATCAACATCAACACTCTACCTCACGATTGTGAGGTAGAGAAGATTATCAGGAGAGTGGTGGAGCACCTAGAGAGGAATGAACTCATACATTACAACCAGCACGGCTACAGGGATGGAAAATCCTGCGTCACAAACTGAAGTTCTATGACAAGATAACAGAAGTAAGACAGGAGAGAGAGGGATGGGTAGACTGTACCTTCTTGGACTGGCTTTCGACACAGTACCACACAAGAGACTGGTTGAAAAGCTAGAGGACCATGTAGGAAAAGGAGGGAAAGTTCTGCAATGGATCAAGGAATACCTGACAGGACGGAAACAACCTGTCGGTACGAGACGAGGTATCAGAGTGGGTGCATGTGTCGAGTGGGGTTCCACAAGGGTCAGTCCTAGGTCCGGTGCTGTTTCTTGTATATGTGAATGACATGACGGAAGGGATAGATCCAGAGGTGTCTCTGTTCGCAGACGATGCGAAACTAATGAGGAGAATACAAGCGGACGAGGATCAGGTAACCCTACAATGGGATCTGGACAGGCTGCAAGCCTGGTTCAACATATGGCTTCTGGAGTTTAACCACAGCAAGTGCAAAGCTATGAAGCTTGGGGAAGGACAAAGAAGACCACAGACGAAGTACAACCTAAGAGATCAGAGGCTGCAAAACTCACTCAAAGATAAGGATCTTTGGGGGAGCATCATAACAACCACATCACCTAGGGCGCACATCAACCAAATAACTGCTGCAGCACACGGGCGCCTGACAGACCTGAGAATAGCGATTCGACATCTAAGCAAGGAGTCATTAACGACAAAGTACACAGTATACGTCAGACCATATTGGAGTGAGCAGTGCCAGTATGGAACCCATACTGGTGCTCCATACCAATATGAAACCCATACTGGTGTTCCATATCAGTATGGAACCCATACTGGTTCTTCATACCAGTATGGAGCCAATACTAGTGTTCCAAGCCAGTTTGGAGCCAATACTGGTGTTCCATACCATTTTGGAACCCATACTGGTTCTCCATACCAGTATGGAACCAATACTGGTGTTCCATACCAGTTTGGAGCCCATACTGCTGCTCCATACTAGTATAGAATCCATACTGGTGCTGGAAACACGTCGTTTTTTTTTTTTTTTTTATATTTTATTGAAATCTGCGTATACAAACATCATGACATAGATATTACCTTTTACATAAGAATTTCCCAAAACCAAAACAACTACAAGCCAACTTCCCCACACCAAATGCTTAGTACCAAATATAATATTACATCACACTCCATGGTTCCTTCCTTTTCGCTATAACAGACGAAATATATACCAACCAATCAATAAGTTCTACGTGAACGCTTCAAGGCACACCAGAAACAACTACAATCTCATCCTTGTACAGCACCCCCCTCCTCCAAGATCGTTCACGCATTGTTATGCCATAAGACAAAACATAAAACCACAAAACAATGACCACACAAGGAATGAATACATATTACATACATATTACCCATGACACAATCGTATATAAAAAACATATATACCTTCCCAACCATGGGTTACATTAAACACAATATATACCTGACAACTACATATCCGTCCTATTCCCCAAAAATTCTTACAACCACCAAGCCCCATATACTTAAGGCCACCTTTAGTATACTTCTGATCTATACACAATAACATGATATAACAAAATATAGACAAGAAGAGATATACACTTCTTATAAAGAACTACCCATATACCCCACATGCATACCCCCCCCCTTGGACACAATCCTCAAACAAGAAAACATAACATGAACCACGCACACACACAAAATGTTACATATTTCTTATATAATGATCTCTGCCTTTTCAACACAAAACACAGAAAACACAAACATAACAAAAATAACTTACTCCAATAATGACCTTACACAGAAGGCCCAAAATATATGAACATCAATGATTATACAATCCTTGTATGCATCTTATCCAAAATCAGAACCAACCTTCGGCATAGAAGGTTCTCATACTCAGAGATGTACTGAAGCACAAACTACCCCAGCCTCTTCCCCACTGATCTACACCCTCCCCACCTAACGGCCTTCCACCTAAGAACCCACCTAACCCCCCCCTTACCTATCATCTACACATTCCCCACTACTTTACCCATCCCCGTTCACCACCCCTAACCCATCCCCCCCCTTTCCCCCCACTAACCTCTCCCTCCCCACGCCCCTTAACCCATGCACTGTCATCTCTCGATAAGGCTGCGAGAAAGCCCCATCCCACGCCCTACCATATAATTCCCTGTTCCTACACTTAGTCCTAAAAAAAGCCGCTCCCAATGCCCCAATACGTGCCCTCCCTCCTCTTCCCTACAACTCCATGAAATATAAACATAATCCAATACCAAATAAGACAACCCCTGCGTATGCTGTCCGAAAACTGCCCCAGGTCCAAACTCAGCGCCCTCAGAACCGAAACCTCCTTTCCCCACCTGTCGTAACACCCCCAAACCATTCTCTCACCTCCTGCAATCCATCACAAAAATAAACGAGATATGCCGTTTCCAGCTCGCCACACCTACCGCAAACCCCATCGGCTACCAACCCCATGACGTATAATTGAGCTCTAGAAGCCAAAAACCCCTGCAAAAACCTATATCCTACCTCTCGCACCCTAGGATGTAACTTTAGCTTTCGAAACCACCTCCATATTCCTTGCCAATCATACAGGGGATAAACCCCTCTCCCTGCACCTCCCTCCCCTCCAAGCCCAACCTATCCAACCTACTAACCCTACTCGTCCCCGGCTCTTTCATCACCATTAACCCTCGTAAAATTGCCTCACATACCAATATATCCTTCCTTCCCCACCACCTGCGCACCTCCTTCATTACTAACCCCACTCTTCTTCCCCCCTCCCCTCCTCGCATCAGAAATTCATGCCTCACAAACACACTTCGTAATCTACACCTCAACGGTATCAACCCTATCCCACCCCACCTCGTCTTAGTTTCCACTACCTCCCTACTTAGCCAGTGTCTCCCATGCCCCCATACGAACCTTAAAACATTACTCAACAAACGTTGCACATCCACCTCCAAGAGAGGATATACCACCGCCCTAAACCATAATTTGCTATACACCAACACATTTATAACAATAACTCTTTGCAGTAATGTCACCTCTCCCACTCCCCAGCCCCTCATCCTTCCAATTGCCGCATCCACCACCGTCCTTGAATTCACCTCCCGCGCCACTACCTCATCTGCACTAAAAACTATACCGCATATCTTAATCATTTCTACACAATTCCAACCCCTCCGCAACCCCAACGTTCCCCCAGACCAACTTCCTACCTCCAATAAATTAGACTTCCCCCTATTAACCCTCATCCCTGTTCCCCTCCCAAAACGTTCTATCAAATCATTCAACTTACTCAATTGCCACTCCTTCCTAACCAACACCGTGGTGTCATCAACATAACCAACCATGCCACCCACCACCTCCCTCTCCTCAGACCCTCCCCTCAACCCCGCCTCTACCAATCTGTAAAAAGGGTCCTGCAAAAGTGCGAAAAGGATCTGCGACAGAGGACAACCCTGTCGCAGACCCCTCTGCATTTCCACTGCCCTTCCCACCTTCCCATTAATCTGCACTCGAAATAACGCACCTGCATACAATGTTTCGACCCACCTTACCACCCCTTCCCCAAAACCCTGCCTCTCCAATATTGCTAATAACATTTCTCGATCAACCCTGTCATATGCTCTCTGCCAATCCAATCCTAACACCCCCCCCTCCTCACTTTCTTCAATAAACTGCTTAATTCGCCGATGCCCTGTACGAATACTCCTTCCAGGCACCCCAAATTGACCCTCATGCAAAACTCCACCTAAACCCCTCTTGATCCTATTTGCCAAAATCTTTGCAAAAATTTTGTAATCCGCCGTCAACAAAGCCAGACCCCTATAATCACTTAAGCCCTCAGGAGAATCTCCCTTCGCCACTAATACTACTACCCCAGTCCTCATTGATTCCCCATGAAACCATCCTCCCTCAACCCATTAAACAACCTCACGAGAACCCCTTTTAAAACCTCCCAATGAGTTACGTACAAATCCCCCGGCAACCCATCGATCCCAGGTGACTTCCCCAACCTCAAACCCTGCACGGCTTCCCAAACCTCCTCCTCCAAAATCTCTGCCCCGCACTCTCTTCCCTCCTCCACACTCAAGAATCTCCCTATGCCCTGCAATAACCCTTGTCTTTCCACCTGATTAACATTCCCCTTCCTGTATTGAACACGAAACCATCCTTCCGCGTACCCCCCCATGCCCTCCGTCGTTCTTAAAACCCTCCCCTCCTGGTACCCATCCACCCCCTCCACTTTCAAAGACGAAATTAACATCCCCCTCCTACGTTTCTCAAAATTCCTTAAAACCACCTTTGAAGCCTTATTTCCCCATAAAACCTCCTCCATACCACTCCTAACCCGTAAGGCATGAAACCGTTCCTCTTGTAAATCCCGTAACATACCTCTCAATTCCACTACCTCTGCCGTTCTCCTCCCCCCCAATCCCCCGCCTGACAATCACGTAACAACCCCTCCAAATATTTCTGATACCCAAACCTACTCCTGCTATCTTCCCTACCGACCCACCCATAAAACTTCCTAATTTCCTCTTTCCCCCTCTCCATCCACCATCTGACAATCCCATTTGACACCCCCACCCCTCCCTTCCACACCCCTCCCCACCACTCTTCGAACATCTCAGCCCCCCCTTCCCTCTTCAATAATCTCGTATTCAATTTCCAATAACTCTTATACACACTCACTGCCCGTCCCACCCCCTTCAAACAACACTCCCTATGATCCGAAAAACCCACATCGACACATTCCACCCTCCGAACATCCACCGCCCTTGTCACATATATTCTGTCCAGTCGTGCTGCATAATCCTTCCTCACAAAGGTATATTCCACCATTTCTCCCCGTCCCCCGACCACGTCTACCACTCCCACTGCCCCCAACACACCCCTCAACGACCCCAACACACACCCCCCACCCCGTGGCTCGACGTCTCTAATCCGAATCACACAATTCCAATCTCCAGCAATTATAGACACTTGAGGCAAACCTCGGACAGCATACGCCAACTCATTGTTTACAAAATCATCCTTTAGTCTCCTATTGCTTATAGCTGGCATATATACTCCCAGGAAACTCACCTGTACTCCACCCCAATCCCGTTTACTCTAACTATTCTACCACCCACATCCTCCCAAGACTCTAAAGTGAATGGACATAACTCACTGACTCCTACCAACACCCCCCCTTTAAATGCCCGTGCATCACACGCAAAAATCCTATACCCCTTTATTACTAGCTCATTACCCTTCCTATAATTATGCTCTTGACAAAAGAAAACATCAACTTTCCACCTCCGCAAAGTTACCTCCACCCATTTACGTTTCACCTCATTCCTGAGGCCATTCACATTAAATGTTACACACCTGAAGCGTAAGACTGGGGTTTGCCCTTTGGCTTCAGTACTCTCTTTTCCATTATCATATGTCCTTCCCCATCCTTCCCCCTCCTACCCTCCCATCCTCCTTTACTTCCCTAGCACCCCAGTACCCTTTGACCTACCTCCTTTCCCCTGCACCACATCTGCCCACACTTTTTCCCAGGCCTTTGTGCAGCTGTCAACAAGTCATCCTCAGACTCCTCCCCGGCCTTTTCCTGGACTCCCCTTTCTCCTCAACTAACTCCATTTCCTCTTCCCTATGAACCTCTGCTACTACCACAGATACCTGAACGTTATTCACTTCCCTACACATATCATTCTCAACAACAGCCTCATTTTGATCATTCTTGAAATCACCTCGCTCCAAAACAGAAACTTCTTCCATCGACAAATTATCTCCCTGTATGAACTCTCGTAAGTCCTTCAAAATCTCTGCCTCCTCCCCATGCATCCCTGATGATCAGCAACAGACGCCGTACTATGTTCCTCTAATGCCACAGACGACACATTACCCTCGCCTCCCATCTGCCCTTCCACCTGCTCCACCTCCTCGCTCCACGACTGACGCACCATGCCCTCCTGCCCGTCGTCCACACGTTGGTCTTCTGTCAGAATTGTTGAAACCTCCTTGGGTCTCACGTCCTCGTCCACACCTCGCCTCACTTCCGTCTTCCTTCGATTACAGTCGCGCCAGGTGTCCCTGCTGTCCGCATAACCGACAGGTTCGAACCTGCCCAACATATGTAACATACACCTGCGTGCGAAAACCAGTCATTATTACATAAGAAGGGATCTCCTGACGTAACGTCATCTTGACGGAATACGTCCCTCCAACATCCCAGCATAGGGCCCCTTCGCCCACCTGCCAACAGTTACTGCATGAACAATGCCATATTTCTGCATGGCTTCAGTAATGTCACATTCTCCGCCTCAAAGGCACATTCTTCAGCTTCACCCACTTGTAGGTGGCTGACACATCATGGACACATACCTCAAGGCCTGATAACACCACCAACCTCTTGTCCTGAAACGTTTCCACGATCCTATGATACGCCGCCGAACACGCAAACTTCACAAACAGCCTCCTCGCTCCATTGAGGGATATCCCGTATAATTCGGAATGGTCCACTCCCAGCACATCACGCAGAATCGCAGGTAGAACAATATCCGCGTTGGACGGGTACACTGCTCCCTGTAGAATCTCAATTCCAACAGTATTAACCCTCCTCCTGTAGCCCTCCGCCATGACAGTGAAAATAAAATTTCACGATGCGGCCACCAGAGGTCACGACGAGCACCCGCACACAACCAGGGCTGGGCGTTGAATGATTCTACTAGGAATCTTTCATACAAAGATTTGAATTTGAATTGTCGATGGAATAGATGGAATTAGAAATGTCGATGGAATAGAGTTGTCCATGAGTTGAACAATGTGCCAAATAAGGTCATAGAAGCTAAAACCTTGTGAGCTTCAAAATGGTTTGGACAGATATATGAGCGAGAAGGATTGGACAGATATATGAGTGAGAAGGATTGGACAGATATATGAGTGAGAAGGGTTGGATTTTAGTGACTTGCATAGAAATGGTTATTTTGTCTACTGAAGTCAATTTCTGGGTTACCTTTGAAAGAAGGATAAATAAGTATATTACTGGGAAGGGTTAAATTTGAGTAGGACCTTCCAAGTGCTTCAGGAGAGGCTGAACATATGCGTTTAGGAATCCTTGGGTCAGAGAAAAACCTGTCAATTATGTGCCACTGGGTCTGTTGCAGTGTTCCTACAGTCTTATGTTAGTTGTTAGCAGACATATACATTTGATCATTTGTTTAATTAAGTATTTGTTTCAGTTGAAAAAATAGGAATGGGCATTGTTGGTGTCTTTTTATTATTACATCTACACCCATCACCTTCATAAACATGACAGACTTCTTTTTGATTTTCAGTAGATGTGGATAGGGATGCCTTATAACATGCCTGGTATTATTATGTAAATGATTTAGAAACCTGACATGTTGATAAATAAGACCCTGGTGCAACATTGGTGCGTCTTTATTGTGGAAAAGTTACCTCAATAAAGATATTCAAGTGTTGCACAACTGTCTTATTTGTCAATACGCACAGTTCCAGGGCCCGGATGGCTGGTTTCACCCCTGGCCACACAGTCCCGAGGCCCAGGATAGCTGGTTTCACCCCTGGCCACACAGTCCCAGGGCCCAGGATGGCTGGTTTCACTCCTGGCCACACAGTCCCAGGGCCCGGGATGGCTGGTTTCACCCCTGGCCACACAGTCCCGGGGCCCAGGATGGCTGGTTTCACCCCTGGCCACACAGTCCCAGGGCCCGGGATGGCTGGTTTCACCCCTGGCCACACAGTCCCGGGGCCCAGCATGGCTGGTTTCACCCCTGGCCACACAGTCCTGGGGCACGGGAGGGCTGGTTTCACCCCTGGCCACACAGTCCCAGGGCCCGTGATCGCTGGTTTCACCCCTGGCCACACAGTTCCAGGGCCCAGCATGGCTGATTTCACCCCTGGCCACACAGTCCCAGGGCTCGGGATGGCTTGTTTCACCCCTGGCCACACAGTCCCAGGGCCCGGGATGGCTGGTTTCACCCCTGGCCACATGTTCCCAGGGCCCGGGATGGCTGGTTTCACCCCTGGCTACAAACACGCTTTGTACTTGTTCACTGCAGCTAGACATAACACTAAAAAAGTGATGCTGTGAATATACTATAAATGAGCTACCTCCGGGTGTACTTATAAGACAAAGGTCTAAAATCCTTGGTCTAACTTACCGTATAGTTTGTTTTCTATGGTATCAATAAACATATGTAGTCTATGGTACCATATATTGTGCAATTTGTTGTTTTGTATGGTGTAAAATACGGCATTCTGCGTGTTATCGTATGATATAATGTTGTCTGGGATATCGTATGAAGTAGTGTTGTCTTTGTTATCCTATGATGTACAGTGTTGTCTGTGATATCGTATAGTATACAGTGTTGTCTGTGGAGCAGTGTAATGTGTAGTGTGGTTTGTTGCATCACATAATGTGCCGCAAGTCTCTGAATAAGAACGAGCTGCCTCTCAGATACACGGGGCAGGTCCAAGATAAGATCACCCAAATTTTGTTTAAGTTTGATTAAATTTAGAAGCGATTTTGAAAATTGAATGAAAATGTGATATAACGACTAGCGAGGCCTTGCACAGCCAGACCGCATTTATGGTAAATCTCAGTGTAATAAGTGAAAATCAATAGAGATGAAGAAGAGATAGGAGGAAGAAGGAGAGAGAGAGAGATAGATAGGAGAGAGAGAGAGAGAGAGAGAGAGAGAGAGAGAGAGAAAGAGAGAGAAAGAGAGAGAGAGAGAGAGAGAGAGAGAGAGAGAGAGAGAGAGAGAGAGAGAGAGAGGAGAGAGAGAAGAGGAGAGAGAGAGAAGAGTAAATGGTGTTTGAGGAAATGGAAAAGAAAGGGGTTCTAGAATAGAGGAAGAGGAGGAGAAAGGGGGGTTTCAAAAGCCGCTAATTGAAGCTCTTCAGTGTTTGAGTGATATTGGATGTTTAATAACTACAATATTTATCTAATTAATACCCATACCGGGTATCGAACCACGGACCTCAGTGTGTGAGCTAAGTGCGATAGCAATTGGGCTAAGGGCAAGCTATGAACGTTTAGCTTTAATAAAAATAGTATGCTGGTGGTCAAATTTGATGTAATTCAATGGAATACTGGGAAAAATGAAGCTGTGATAAATTAAATGAAGTTATGAATAACAATTGTATCGCGACATTACAAAGAAATAGAAATGTGCCAAACTATGGGTATCGGCGGGAATCGGCTATTTTTATGGTATCAATATCAGGTAAAAAGAAAAAAACAATATCAGCAGATACTTTTAAAATATTAACATTAAAAATATCAACATCAACACTCTACCTCACGATTGTGAGGCAGAGAAGATTATCAGAGGAGAGTGGTGGAGCACCTAGAGAGGAATGGACTCATACATTACAACCAGCACGGCTACAGGGATGGAAAATCCTGCGTCACAAACTGAAGTTCTATGACAAGATAACAGAAGTAAGACAGGAGAGAGAGGGATGGGTAGACTGTACCTTCTTGGACTGGCTTTCGACACAGTACCACACAAGAGACTGGTTGAAAAGCTAAAGGAGCAGGCAGGAATAGGAGGGAAAGTTCTGCAATGGATCAAGGAATACCTGACAGGACGGAAACAACCTGTCGGTACGAGACGAGGTATCAGAGTGGGTGCATGTGTCGAGTGGGGTTCCACAAGGGTCAGTCCTAGGTCCGGTGCTGTTTCTTGTATATGTGAATGACATGACGGAAGGGATAGATCCAGAGGTGTCTCTGTTCGCAGACGATGCGAAGCTAATGAGGAGAATACAAGCGGACGAGGATCAGGTAACCCTACAATGGGATCTGGACAGGCTGCAAGCCTGGTTCAACATATGGCTTCTGGAGTTTAACCTCAGCAAGTGCAAAGCTATGAAGCTTGGGGAAGGACAAAGAAGACCACAGACGAAGTACAACCTAAGAGATCAGAGGCTGCAAAACTCACTCAAAGATAAGAATCTTTGGGGGAGCATCATAACAACCACATCACCTAGGGCGCAAATCAACCAAATAACTGCTGCAGCACACGGGCGCCTGACAGACCTGAGAATAGCGATTCGACATCTAAGCAAGGAGTCATTAACGACAAAGTACACAGTATACGTCAGACCATATTGGAGTGAGCAGTGCCAGTATGGAACCCATACTGGTGCTCCATACCAATATGAAACCCATACTGTTGCTCCATATCAGTATGGAACCCATACTGGTTCTTCATACCAGTATGGAGCCAATACTAGTGTTCCAAGCCAGTTTGGAGCCAATACTGGTGTTCCATACCATTTTGGAACCCATACTGGTTCTCCATACCAGTATGGAACCAATACTGGTGTTCCATACCAGTTTGGAGCCCATACTGCTGCTCCATACTAGTATAGAATCCATACTGGTGCTGGAAACACGTCAAGTGAGTCACCGTGATGCTAGGAAGTACTTCTTCAGTCACAGAGTTGTCAGGAAGTGGAACAGTCTGGAGAGTGATGTAGTGGAGGCAGCATCCATACATAGCTTTAAGAAGAGGTATGATAAAGTTCAGGGAGCAGGAAGAGTGTGAACCTAGTAGCGATCATTGAAGAAGCGGGGCCACAAGCTATGAATCGACCCCTGCAACCACAATTAGGCGAATTAGGCAAGTACACACACACACACAGCAAAGGTTTGCGACAAGGTTTGTGCCACAACTCAGGGTCTGTCCTATGAAGAAAGGTTGAGGGAAATAGGACTAACAACACTGGATGAAAGAAGGGTCAGAGGAGACATGATAACGACATACAAAATACTGCGGGAATTGACAAGGTAGACAGTGACAGGATGTTCCAGAGAGGGAACACAGAAACAAGGGGACACAACTGGAAGCTGAAGACTCAGATGAGTCAAAGGGATGTTAGGAAGCATTTCTTCAGCCACAGAGTAGTCAGGAAGTGGAATAGTCTAGAGAAAGATATAGTGGAGGCAGGAACCATACATAGTTTCAAGACAAGGTATGATAAAGCTCATGGAGCAGGGAGAGCAGAGACCCAGTAGCGGACAGCGAAGAGGCGGGGCCAGGAGCTGAGTCTCGACCCCTGCAACCACAATTAGGTAAGTACAATTAGTTGAGTACACACATACAGGAGCTATGACTCGACCCCTGCAACCACAACTAGGTGAGTACACACAATTGGGTATCGGTATCGGCCAAAATTTTGGCATCGTCCCAGCCCTACAAAATATAATTAGATTCCTTCATCTCATTGGTAATTAATATACTAAAGAACAAGAGATTGTTAATGTTTTCATATGTAAATTAATTTAGCAAGATTATGTTGGGGGAATGTGTACGAATGTACACTTAAGATATTTAATGAAAATGATTCAGTCTTGAGACTATATATTAGACAACCATTGTGTTTATTATTTGTTATGTCTCGTTGGATAAATCCTAGAAGATCTTCCTATCGGGACTTTCCACATGGTCCTCCCAAAAGGTTCTGCCACGAAGTCTTCTCACAAGGGCAAGGTAGTATTTTGAGAATTACATGCTTAATGGAGGCAATGGATGGTGTGGCCGGTGTTTCCTCCATCGTAATGAAGACATTCTTAATTGTGGATGATCTGGGTGTTCACTGCGGGGTGGTCGGTCTCAGGCTGCTGATGGAGGTGATCAATATCATGGAGACTGATGCAGGACAACGGGGGCAGATGGCACAAGAGGAGCAAATGTAAGAACAGAGGGAACAGTAGTCACAGAGAGGGTACAAAGTTGTGGAGGAAGTGAGGCCCTGAGGAGAGATGTCTACATTGCCTCAGGGTCTGGGCAGAAGGAGGTTACTGGTGGATGTGGGGATGCAGAGTGGTGAGTCAGGAGGAGCCACTGGAGGAGGTGTTGCAAGGCTTATTGGAGGAACCTTTGCCTGTATTAGTGGGAGGTGAGTGCTGAATTGGATGAGGCAGTGAAGCTGGTGGAAAGTAGGTCCAGGAGGACACAGGGAAGGGATTCATGGAGACTGGGCAGGTGACAGTGGAGGTGCACCGCTCAGCAGAAGAGAGTACTATGCATGTGGTGACTGGGACCGAAAGAGGTCGGGTACTTTCGGACAGTGATGACGACTAACTCCTGCACAGAGGACATGTAAAAACCTTTGGTGGATGTTGCGAGGAAGGATTTAGACTTGATGAAGGATAAGGGGAAGGACAGGGTGGAAAAATAGCGAGAAAGCGGGAGAAGGTGAAGGCTTATCGCAGCATCCACCGAGGTCAAAGGACAAACCTCACAAGTGATTTCGTGTTTAACTATAAATGTGAATGGATTGCGGGATGAAATTAAACGAGCATGGGTGGAGGGTTTACATTACGGGTATGGAGGACTGTAGCATTCATACAGGAACACAATTTTCGGTGTGGAAGGGAGCTGAGTTTGAAAGGATACAGAGTATATGCAGGGTCATCAGGAAATTAAAGGGTGGGGTCGGAGTGGCAGGAGTCCAGCCTTTCGACTAATCATGGGAGGAATGCGGGGGTGGATTGTCAGGGTGGAAGGGGATTGGGTGGGGTTCGCGTCTGTTTTGGGGGTTACATGCTGACAGGTCAGGGAAGGTAAAGAAGGAATTTGTGGACTCAATGGTGTTGCATTAGGATTTACCGGTGTGGCAGTTGTAGGGGAGATTACAACTGCGTGATCAGAAGGAAGGATGTGGAGCCTAGGGGTGCGGTTGCGTGTTGGTGGAACTGAGGGACTTGTTGGGAGTGGGGATTGAGGATGTCGTTGGGGTGGGGGGTAGTGGAGCACACTTTTGTCAGGCGGGGATACGGGGCTGGCTAGATAGGTTGTATGTTTCAAGTGTGCAGGTGGGAAGGGTTAGTACAGTGGACGTGGATTTTCTGACCATAGGGAGGTTGGTGGAGGTGGATTGTCGGGTAGCGAAACAATATAAAAGCTATTGAAGTTGAATCAGACTGTTGTTGGGAATAGAGCAGAGGAGGCTTTCGCGAGCTGGTGGGGAGGGGTGGGAGAAGGGAAGGGAGGGGGAAATTTAGTGGAATGGTGGGCGCAGGAGGGAAAGCAGTTCATCCGACAGTACTATCGAGGTTGGGAAGGAGGAGGCGGATGGAGGTACGGGTTGCAAAATTATATTGAGGGGTTACTGCAGGACTGTCATGACAGAGGGGGTTATAAGGTGATGGGAGAGATTAGGCAGTTGAAGGAGCAATTAGAGGAAATTCAGAATGAAAGATTCGGGCTTGCAAGATGAAAGCGGGTTGGAGGAGGTCCTGTGGGGGATAAACCTCAAAGTATGTGGGAGGTGCAGAGCACGCAGAGAGGCAATTTCAGGGAGTGTTTTGAGGTGGATGAGAACCTAGGGAGATATGAGAGGGAACATGGATAAGAGGCGGAAGCGATGGGGGTGTATGTTGATAAATGGTTTGCTAAATATTTGGAAAAAGTAGAGATAAAAGAGGGAGGGGATGTTGCTACAGAGAGGGGTTAAGGAGAGGATGGGGAGGAGGCAGGAGGGGTGGAGGGGAGATAGGGAGGATGAGGTGTGGGAGGGTGAATGGTCTCAGCAAAGGGAAGGCACCAGGAATAGATGGGATTGCAAATGAATTTTATAGGGAGAACTGGGGTCTTTATGGAATGTGTCACTGGGTGATGAACTGTATGAAAAGGAAGGGGTGATGGGGAGGGAAATGGGTATGGGGGGGTGGTTTTGGTGAAGAAGGGGAAGGAGGGGAACAAGGTTAGTAATTACAGGCCGTTGATGTTAATGAATACTGACTATAAAAATATACGCAAGATTTTAGGTAAAGATTAAAAAATGGTGGAAAGAGTGATTGAAGAGGGGCAGGGGGAATACCGGGCAGGGGAGTGACCAAGGGGCAGGAAAGGATTAAGGGTTTATAGATAGGGTGGGGAGGGGAGTGTTGATGTTGGACTGAGGGGGCTTGACAGTGTGAATAGGGATGTTGTTCAGAGATTATGCGACGACAGGGATTTGGGGAAGTTGTTCAATGGACGGTCTTTGTATGGGGGGAGCGTAAGGATTCAGGTGAATGGAAGGTTAGGGAGTGTGGTAAAGATGAACAGGGGGCTGCGGCAGGGTTGTCCCCTGTCGAAATTCTGTTTGCCTGTCTGCAGGACCCGTTTACAGGTTAGTGGGGAGGGATAGGGAGGGACGGGGTAGTGGAGGTGGGAGGACAGGCGGGCATTGTGGGGCGTTGATGACAACGGTGCTTGTGGGAGGAAGGAAAGGGTGGGGAGGCTCTAAGTTTGTTTTGTTCGGCGACGGGAATGAGGGTGAACGGAGGAAAGTCGAAGTTGATGGAGGTGGGGACGTGGGTGGGCGGGAGATTGGCACGAGGGTTTGGGTGGCATATCGTAGATAGTCAAAATATGTGGGATTATCTTTAGAGGGAGGGGGTCATGGTAGGAAGTAAATTCAGAAGGGTCGCAGGGCGAAGGATCGTATTAATAGTTGGAGGGCGGGGGACCTGACCTTGGGGCAGAGGGTGATTGTGAAACAGCTTGGTTTATAGTAGATTGTGGCATGTGGCAGTCGTATCCATTAAGGACGGAGGATGTGAGGGAGCTGGAGGGTAGGGTATAGGACATTTGGGCGGTGGGCGACATTGGCTTAGGAAGGACATCGTGCGAAACAGCATTAGGCGGAGGTTTAGGGTTGATTTGGGTGGAGCGAGGCTTATATGTGGTTTGTTAGAAGATGATGGTGAGACGGGGGGTCTGGGGAGGTGGAGAAGATGGGGTGGGGGGTGCTGGGAGGTGGGGAGTGGGGGAGGGACAGAATTGGCTTTTGAGGGATATGTTGAGAAATTTGATGGTGATGGCGGAACCTCACAAGATACGGACAGGAGTAATGGTAAGAGGGGAATGGGAACGAGGTGGTGGAGGGGTGGCGGTGTACCCCACATATGACTGGAGAAGCATTTGGGAGGGGTTCAGGGAATTAAGGTTAGGGAAAGGGACAGGGAGATATGTAAGATTCATCATGGAGTGGTGGCTCAGGCAATTCTATTCACCATGGTTTAGTGATGGATGGTGTGAGAAGTGTGTGGATGGAACTCAGCATTGCATTGGTTTTTTTGCGAAGCATTGGGGGAGGTGAGGTGGTTGGGGGAATCATTCGAGGGATGGGAGGGTGGCATTTCAATGCTAAGAGCGATATACCTGGATATAGGGGAGGGGTAGAGAAAGGAGGGGGATTATGTATTGTATGGTAGATTATGTGTGGAGCATGGAGATTAAGGGACAAAGTAACAGGGAGAGGGATGAGGGCTGTGGCGAAGCATGTATCGCACCAGTGTAGGAATAGGGTGGTGTAGGAGGGGATGGGAGTCGGCTTTTGCGGAGGGGTACAGGAACATGAGTATGGGGGATCTATGGGGGGTCCTAACAAGGGGGCTGGACATCCAGGCTATAGGTGGAGTGGGTGTGTTGACAGGAGGTGAGTGCTTTGGGGAAAGGTGAAATAGAGGTGTGTGGGGTTAGGAGGGGGCCGATAGAGGGCCACGGAGACTACAACACCTGATTTGGGTGGGGAGCATGACTAGAGCAGAGGAAAGTATGCAAGAAGGGATGGGTGAAAAGGGGGGTCAGGTGGAGAGGAGGGTTTGTCCAGTACTGTGCATTTCAATTGGTGGAGGAGGTTTTAAATATGGTATAGCGGCGTTCCTATGGAAGGACGATGCAGTATTATGAGTGGTTGCATACGTGCATCTGTTGTCATTTCAATGTTATGGAAAACACAGTTACGGTGGTGTTACTCTGGGATATCAGTGCATGATTCGGTGTTTTGTTGGATGATGGGTTTGTTGCGGTAGATTTTAAAGTTTAAATTTGTATGTAATGTGATGACGTTGATATGAGGAATAAGATTGTTTTGTTTTTTTTGGCATTCATGTATATGGTGTTTCTTGAAGATGTGTAATGTTATACTTAATTATTTGTGTGTTTATTATGTGTGCCATATTTATGTATTGTATGTAAATGTTATTCTTGTGTGGGCATTTCATGGTTCTTAGTGTTCATATTAATACGTCTAAGTGTGTAGACGTTGTTACATTTCATGTTGTAAATAATTTGTTGGGGTGTCGGTAGGGTTCTAACGTAATTAGTTGTAATTCATGTATTACCAATGCTAGAGACAGTGGTATCAGGCGAAGGGGAATATATTTATTATAACTTGTCATATTAGAATGTACATTGTACATTCATTATTGATCATTATACGTGTTGTTTTGTGTATAGGCAGTAAGCAAGAAAGATATGTTTTGGATATATCATTGGTTTCCTGGAAAAAATCAAATATGTAATGGCATGTCTAGGATATTGGCAAGGTTTGTTGAAGATGGACATGGCTCAAGTGCCCATTCTGGATAAGTATGCACTTTGTTTGAACAATTGATCATGAACATGGGGTTTATGTGGTGGGGGAGGGTTTGTAGGGGAGACAATTGGTATTTTATGATATGTATTAATTCTTTCATGTGCATAGACTGTTAATATGTGGCTGTTTTGGTTAGTTGTTGTTGGTCTTTTGATTTTCATAGTTTACTATTGTAATGTTTTATTTGTGTATAAGAATTTAAAATAAAAATATAAAAAAAAATATATGTAATGGCATGTCTAGGATATTACAAGGTTTGTTGAAGATGGACATGGCTCAATGTGCTCCATTCTGGATAAGATGCACTTTGTTTTGAACAATTGATCATGAACATGGGGTTTATGTAGTGTGGGGAGGGTTTGTAGGGGAGACAATTGGTATTTTATGATATGTATTAATCCTTTCATGCATAGACTGTTAATATGTGGCTGTTTTTGGTTAGTTGTTGTTGGTCTTTTGGATTTTCATAGTTTACTATTGTAATGTTTTATTTGTGTATAATGAATTTAAATAAAAATATAAAAAAAAAATATCATGGAGAGGGATATTGTAGGAAAAGTAGTCTAATTATGGGTTAAGGTTGTTATTGCCGGCGGTCATTCACGGTTCAGCCGGTGCTACCCTTCGGGCCGAATCAGAACCCCTTTTTGTGGTAGTTACCTTACCTGGTGACAGTGAAACTGTGGACAGTCACTACACCTCCACACTTCTCCTGAACAGGTAAGGTGCTCTACCAGGGGTATTTTAATTGTGGTTAATTTAAGGTTACCAGTAATTTCTACCATCTTAAAGTAAACATGTTATCCTTTTTCTTTCTTACATGTTATGTTTACTTACTTGTGGTAACTATTCTTTATTTTCTCTTTATCAGCTCTGCTGCTGGCCTGGTCAGCTGGTACAGACGCCAGTTTTGAAGGAGCTAGATGTACGTCTCTCTGACTTGGTTTTTGTCTACTCTTCCGCTTCATAATCTTACGTACCTCGACCAAGTGGCATACGAGAATTGTTAACTACCCAGGATAACCATCCAACATCTCGTCTACATCAGAGGCTCAACCTGGGCTTATATTCTCCTACTCTCCATCCTGCCAGAACCACACAGGCCTATTTTTTTATATATTTTATTAAAAACTTAAAAGTCTTAATTTATTTCATATCCAAGAGTATTTGTTTTTATTATTTTTTCCATTATTATTTGTTCAGGTGGAAGGCGTTCCCCTGACAGATACGTCCATCAGTTACTGATTTTTATCTTTAAGACAATAGTTGTTCCTGTTACTTGGTCCTGTGACAGGCTATTTGATATATGCGCTGTTTTATGATGAGGTTCTTTCCTTTAAGAATCAGATGATATTCATGGGAAAAGTCACTGACCAGGCGCTAAGATGGACCTCTCATTTGAAGATCAAAACGGAGTCATAGTGAGCACTAAATATCTTGAATGTTCTCTCACATTATATGTGAGGAGTAGAAAGGCAGACTTTGCTCTGAAGGCACAAACCTTGTATAGTTAAAAGCCATTGTGTGGCTATAATATTAAATATGGAATACAATACCGGCTAGTTGATAAATGAAGAGTAGAAGCAGCAGTTTTGACGTGATCAGTCCGTCTGTCTTGCTAGGTAGGCTGCTAGAATATTGGGCCTCAACCTGTTGAAATCAGTGAAGTCGGTTTAGCACGAGCATTCCAATAAGACTTATTGAAATCCTGGAGAAGCTTCCCTCGTTTCTATGTCGAATTTGGGGTATGCTTGAGCCCAGCATGCAGGTCGCTTCATGGCTGAAGATGGAGAGCCTTTTGCTGCATTTAGAGGCCCCCTGCTACCTTTTAATGTTTGGATGTGGCTGCCATCCTGATGGTAGAATAGATGTGCCTCTGCAGTTAGGTCTGTTTCTTTCCGGCCCTAGGTGTTGGGTTCAAGTGAGGACCTTGGAAAAGATCCTGACTGATGTGCAAGTTCTTAATTGTGGGTTGACTTTAGTGATTACCAGAAGGACCTCTATTATGACAAGGAAGCAAATAGTTTGTTTCTACTCAGCTTCACCCCTTCCTCAATGCCCTTCCCCAAAAAATTCCCAA